>DWPV01000783.1:0-24942 GCA_018251915.1 Urbanus proteus proteus | reverse complement strand
AAGAACCAAGAACCAAGAACCAAGAACCAAGAACCAAGAACCAAGCACCAACAACCAAGAACCAAGACCCAAGCACACAAACCAAGAACCAAGAACCAATAACCAAGAACCAAGAACCAAGCACACAAACCAAGAACCAAGAACCAAGAACCAACAACCAAGCACACAAACCAAGAACCAAGCACTAAGAACTAAGCACCAAGAACCAAGCACCAAGCACCAAGAACCAAGCACACAAACCAAGAATCAAGCACACAAACCAAAAACCAAGCCCCAAGAACCAAGAACCAAGAATCAAGAACCAACAACCAAGAACCAAGCACACAAACCAAGAACCAAGCCCCAAGAACCAAGAACCAAGAACCAAGCACACAAACCAAGAACCAAGCACTAAAAACTAAGAACCAAGAACCAAGCACACAAACCAAGAACCAAGCACTAAGAACTAAGCACCAAGAACCAAGAACCAAGCACCAGGAACCAGTAGCGTAACCACACCACAACATAATATAACACTTACGACATCCGCGCACACTTGAAAAAATTACTCTGTATAAAGCATTCAAATCAAATTATATAGACTGCATGTTGTTTTTATCCTCCAATCCTATATTTATTCAAAGGAAACTAATCTTATAGATATTAGATACGTTCAAAATGTAATGATAATAATGACACGTTACTAGTTCCCAAAGCTAAAGCTAATAGACTAAATGAAAACTTTAAGTGAGCTATCAAAAAGATGAGGTACTTTGCATGCTGCTAAGAGCTTTATTACAGTGGTTTTAGAACTTATTTAAGCTAGAACGTTGTTAAACTTACAGAGATTGTTCAATTTGTAAGACTTGCGCTGAGTCTCTAACTGCAACTAGTCTCGGTTTTAATAACGTAGTGAAGATCATTATTTAGCTTCAAATCGTGGGGTATGAGTAAATTGTGATAAGTGGAATACCCCTATATTATAACTCATTTATAATAGGTAGGTAATATTTATAAAGTAGTAATTAAATAGGGAATTTCACTTTTATAATTTTAAAACTGTTAATTAATTATTCAAGAGCTTATCTCCAAATGCAGTATGTTCCTCGAATGCCCAATGACATTTTTTGCCTTATAAATGTAGTGTAACAATACCATGCTTTCCGTTTTGGAAAGCACACAATTTTGCACATGTTAATAGTTTAAAGGTAGAACCTTATGTAGTTTGACTCCAGTGGCACTACTAATAACAACAGTGTTAAGCACTTCTGTGTTCTAGTCTGACGGGTGTGGTAAGGGACACATACTTATCCGAGGCATTCCAACTCTACAAAACAACGGGTAACAACGTATCTGTGGTCAACCTCAGATAGGACCTTGATCTTATCTGGACTTTATTACAGGCGCACATGGACGGCAATTGTCAATTACGATCGGGGGACTGTATGCTCGTTTGCTACCTCGATCATGTAAGAAAAAGAAAACTATGAACTAAAACCCCTTTCACCCTTTACTTTCTTCTTCTGGTCTTCTGTGGTCAATGTCAATCTTAGGTAGGACTTTTTGAGGTTGATTGCGGGCGGCAGTGGCCGCTTACCATTGAATGAACTGCATGCTTCTTTGCTACTTCGAAACTATAAAAAAAGAAAATTCGATTTCGTAATTATCGAATATCGAAGTAACGATCTTGTTACTCAATCATCATACCGTTGATTACATCTCAGATTGATTGAAACCTGACACAATCAAACAATGGAATCTGCTCCGTACAATTTCATTACATTCGGAATATCCAGCTGAAGTAAACATTCCATCAACATCAGTGTTTACTTTTCATTTTTGATAATATTTTAATTAATATTTCAATTTAATTGCGACGAAATAATTGCTGTACTACCTATTGATGCTCGAATTTTATAACACATACAAAAACAATATTAATTCTTTATCTGTAGCGTATCTTAGAAGAAAGTAAATAACATTTACAATTAAAGTTCGACAGGTAGCTACCTACTAGCTCCGAGTACACTATTAAAAAAATCATAAAATGTTATTCCGAGTGAAATATATGAGGAAAATGCTGTTCATATAATAAAATCCAAGATTTAATTAAGTTCCCTGTTCCCTTATGGGGATAATTGGATCTTATTGAACCTTGTAATAGACAAATTGCTTAATTATAATTAAACTTTTACTTTGAACTACTACGAGCAACAGTTGTAATATTCCTATATTGCATTGAGTAAAATGTCAGGCGCATAAACCGAACTCATATCTTAAAGGCAGTGACGGCTGACGGTAAACCAAATTAGACTTCAGTTAATAACTTAATACCAAGCCAATCAAACTCAAATGTAAAAAGGCCTATAAAATGACTTTTACGACATTTGGGTCGATACTGTACAATAAGCCTAAGGCCCAAGATGAAGCGTCTTCTTGTGGACACTTAAATTTAAATATTTTAATAAGAGGGCGGCAAATTGAGCTCATGATTTGGGTAACAAGACCGACGCTACGCCATTGCACGCATTGTAGGCACATAATCCACGCCAACACGCACTGAAGCTAAGGCTAAGAACTGGTAGAGCGATTTTTCAGCAGAAAAATAACCCGGCCATGAAAATGCACATGCGTAGAACATGAAAATTTAGATACAACGAAATGAAATGTCTTTATTTTCGTTACCATAACTGAGCAGACAGCAATGACAAGAAACTCAGCGGGTTTGCTTTTTTTTCATACTTTTGTTATTGTTTGTTTTTACCTTGTTTATACATTAAAGATAAACGCTATAGTACTTACCGGTCTTAGTTTTCAATTTCATGAGATATGTAGCCACGACATGCACGTGGTTTTAGCCTATACTTCACAGCTATTTGAAGCTATTGAGATATATGCCGAAATTTCTGATAGAAGTGGACAATCGCCATTTATGCCTTAGTTACCTGAGTAATAAGCTACTTAGTTTAGAACAATAGGTACTTAGGTGTTATTAACTTAATTACCGTATTATACTTAGGTACATAATCATGTACTTAGTAGTACCGAAAATAGCTATAATCTAGGCATATTATGCAAATACAAGTTAAACGTGTACGTGCTAATCTCGTTCGTACACATCAACATAACAGCCAATCGAACCCCGAAAGCGGAGCGGGATTAATTAGCAAATTGTGTTCTATTTCCATACTTCATACATACATTATTGACGTTTTCTGTTAATCATTAATGTGCCGATAAATGACCGTAATGCCTTTAAATAGGGATGATGTGGACCGAAACCGTAACCGAAACTTTCAGATATCCGAAATGAAAACTATAACAGATTTTAATATTAAATTCGGTTATTAGAATAATCTCAACTAAATAGATCGAAAAAAGATATATTATGTTTTCCCAGAGATTGTGGAATGTAAGTAGCACTTACTGTCTGCAAATTATTTACTTCTAATGTAGTACTATTACTACGACTACTTACCTATTAGTCTTTTATGGATGTAAATTCTTCGCCTTCGTTATTCTAATAGTACATTACGATACGGGTGATCTAAGTTGTCTATTACTGCACGGCGTGAAGTTAGCGCCCGAGCGAAGCGAGGGTGATAAACATCGTGCATAATAGGCAACTTAGGCCACTAGTATCGTATTTTATTTTACAGTACGCGTGACATAAGTCCGCTTACACGCGGAAAGGCGTGCGTAAAGTGCGGGCTTAGGTCACACTGTAATATAAAATTAATTACTCACTTTCAGATAATTCGAAAAAGTCATCGGATACCTTTAAGACTTTTTTCCATGTCCAGATACGAAATTTCAAACCAAGAACATGCCTACCTGTTATGATCTGCTACGTTATACCTATTCACCTTCCTATACATCAATTACCTGTACCTATCCTTTAAATTAAGTTATCTGTGTCGTCCATAATACCTTCCTTAATGTCCGTAATACTTTCCTTATTAAGGTGAGAGTGGCTTCATTGGAAGGACCGGCGACATACCAATTTCTGTCTTATATTATTTTGGCTTTAAGGGTTAGTTAAACCCTACATTAAGGTTTAGATTTTTAGGTTTAGTAGTGTGTAGTTTCAACTAAGAAATATTCCTTTTCGAATGATCTATACAAATAAATAAAACTGAAGTGTCTGTTTGTGATTTCAAAATAACATTTTTTACTAAATGCATATGAAAGTATTTAAAAGGTGGTGGACTCGAAGATGTGTGATGTCTATTAACCCGCATTTGGCCAGTACCATCGGTACTGGCCAAATGCGGGTATGCGACCATTGACCATCATCGGATGGTCAATGGTAAGCCACACTTTTTTCGTGAAACGTGCACAGCAGTGGGCCAGTAATGGGTTAACTACGATAGCTATTGTTTTCCCGTCCAGTCAATTTTCAGTAGGATTTTCTCCTGTGTCGTGGGTGCCATGGACACACAAATACATAAATGTACAGACACCCAAATCCAGAACAGAAATCTAAATTCATCAGTCTGGCCGGGAATCGAACCCGGGACCCATTGCGTGTCAAACCGGTATGGTAACCGATCCGCCACGCGGATCGTCAAATGAAGCTCAAATTAACAAATAGCAATTAATATAAACTATAAAGTGTATCGAAATACAGACAAATAATAGCTTCACAATGTTTTTAATTAACACTGAAAGCTTGCAGTTACCAGGACAATTAACTGAAGTTTCATGTTTGGCAGTACGCCAATGTAAAATGTATGTATGTAAATAACAAAACTCGTATGAATGTATACGCGGCGCTGTTTTCAGTTACAATTAGTTCTCTTCTTAATTTACTTAACTAAGAAATTGGGAGTATTATTTGTTCTTGTTTTATTTTCCTCCACTAAATACGTAGTTAGGTAAATAAAAGAAAATAATTGTTGGTGACAAGCTTAACCAGTGGAAGAGATTTTGTTAAGAAATGACACATGTCTACTCCGATTTATTCCCAAAAATTCCGTTATATTTTAAGACTACTACTATTTTTAGGTCAAAGATTATATTACCACTTCCCGGAATTTGCCCACATTTTAATTTTTACAGAGTATAAGCGGTTTAATATTGTCTTTCAAAAAGTGTATATTTTTGGATGTATTCTTGATTTAAAAAGAAAGGCAATTCGGGCGGGAAAAACAATTGCCATGGGAGTTTTTTCTATGTCATCGTTGAAATTAATTTATGATTATGTTTAGCTAAAATTATTGGTTATAAAATGGAGAAATTGATAGATACTATTATGGAATTAAGGCGGGTGAAAATGACTACAGAAGAATTGGATTTGATTATAAATACCTGGATTTAAGTCTTTCAAGGGAGATAAACTCTATGTATATTAGGGACATATGTTTCTTTGTATAAAGTAATTCCTATGGCTTGAATAAATAATAATCTTGGTGCGCAAATCGTAATTTATAGTTGCTCTCACCGCGAGCTATGAATAAAACATTTTTTTTAATAATTACGTATAATTATATGATATTCTATGAAATATTCATAATTTTTAGTATTACTTCAGTGCCTATCTAATACATTTCAAGAGGTAGAGCCCTGAAAGACAAACAGACGGACAGACAGCGGAGGCTTAGCAGTAGCTCCAGTTACACGAAAAAGGTACGCAAACGACGAAAACCATGGATGGATACGAATTAAATAAGTGAACCGACTACACTTGCAATAAACTCTGTTTGATATAATAACAGTAACCTGACTACTGTACCTAATAAACTTACCTTATAATACAAAGTTTATGTCACTCAATTCCGGACGCCGGAACATAAAGACAATGATCTGCGAACAACGTCTTCACACTCCATTTCGAGGGCTATGGTTTAGGGGCCCTTGGTCAATATTACTGTGTTCCCCAAGTCAATAAAGTGCGGAATTGAAAGCTTTTACGGTTAGCATTCTCTTAGTAAAAAAGAATGAAAATATATGAGAGAATAAATGGATTCAGTGGGTCTGTATAACTCTAAAACAAACCTTCATTGAGCTATGAGCATAGTTATGAGTAATATAATTATTCATGAAGGTGGTAGGACTCTATGCAGTTCGACTTCGGCGGCACAACCGCCACACCTATTTCTGCCTTATGACAGCAGTATAAAGTACTGCTGTGTTCTGGTCTGAAGGGTGTGGTTAAGGCAACATACATATCCGAGGCATTCCAGCTCAGTCCTCAGGGGTAGCAACGCATCTGTGGTCAACCTCAGGTAGGACCTCGATATTATCTAGGGTTGATTACAGATGTCCATCGGCGGCAGTTGCCAGTTACCATCAGATGGACTGCATGCTCGTTTGCTACTTCGGTCATATAAAAAACATGTATACCTATGCACATACGTATACGAACGCACACACGCACAAAAACTATACACGATACACGTATATAAGTTAATACACACACAGTTAATACACATCCTAACGTGATAATTACGTACATTAATTCAGAGAAAAATAACAATTCATTTTCGCCTTAAGTCATAATAAACTAGGTATAACGGACACTATTGTATATTAAGCTTAGTTTTATGGACAATCATAACGTAGGTAGCATCGGGATCTTTATAACACAAATCCACCTTTAAGAGGTTGCAAGAAATCTAATAAAAAGGTTATCAATTAAGTTGAAGTTTTGTTTTGATGATTATAGGTATAGTAAAACAATTACTCATAAGAAATCTGTGCAAAAATCTTTACATCTATACAAATAAATAAAATTAAAGTGTCTGTTTATGATTTAAAAATAACAATTTTTTACTTAATACATATGAAACTACACACGACACCTATAACGAAAATGCGATTTAAAAAAATTGTCTGTCTGTCTGTTTGGCTGAGCTAATCTTCTAAACCGCTGCACCGATTTCGACGGAACTTACACTGGAAGATAGCTGAAGGTCTAAGGCGTATCATAAGCTACTTTAATTTTTAAGAAATCCATTAACGCGCGCTCCACGCGCATGCGCGCGCCGTCACGGGAGAGCGAGATGACATTTATGTTTAAATATGTGTGTGTGTGTGTTTTTTTACTTTTTAAGCGCGAGTGAAACCACGGGGATCAGCTAGTACTAATATAGGTAATATCAATGGTAATATAAAAGAGATTCCAAAGTAATTCAAATATTGAGGTGAGTAGAGTAGAAATACAGAAAAAACAGAGACGCAAGTGAAACTACGCGGAATAGCTGGTAATGTAGTTATTATCACGAAATATATTATACATAATTATATTCTTATATTTTTTGTATAGAAAATCGTGTCATTATTTAATTTTGGTTTAGCACTTTTCGTAAACATTCTCCACCCTTGTTAATTGCCCTTTTGTAACAAAACTATCTTAAAAGAGGTGATGCAATAAATTAATAATATAATATCTACATATACTTTCATTACGATTGAAAAGTATATAAAGCTTTATTTTCGTACCAATACAAATAGAGCGATCCAAATTAATTAATCATCGAAATTGATCAATTAGTCACTCTGATCAGAGAAGTAGGCAAAGCCAGGCGAGCGATCGTAAATCAAATATTCCTATAATCTATTTTCTTATCTATTTTATTAATAAATGTAGGTACATTTATAAATGTACATTTTGTTCTTATTTGTGTCAAATGGACAACTACGAAACTATTCAATGGTCGCTGCGACCCACGTCATCTGCTATTAACTCTACATAGAACAGAAGTTCATTCTCAAATGTGTCAAATAGATGTATGTAGTCCAATTTAAGTCACATAAGTTGAGGTCACATTACATTCCAATAAGACGCCGAAATAAACACGTAGAAAACAAAATTTTAGTAAGGTTAGATATAAAAAGATAGAAAGATTACATACGTATAAAAGAGTTTACCATAAAGATGGGTTACAAAAGATGAGATTCCGGTCACATATAGACCTAAAAACACCTTTTTCCCGACGTGAAAATTTGATACATGTTAAAAATCAAAAAAATTGCCGGGACATCCATTAAGCAAATTTTCTTTCAAGGTCTGCCGGTGGTATCAAAGAGTTCAATCGTTCCATCACCTTAAGTAAAGAATATTTAAAGGTGATAGGAGAACACTTGTGACTCATCTCCGGGTGCCTATTTCTGCCTTATACGAGTAATAGCAATGTTCAACGCTACTATGTTGGTGGTAAGAAAGACATACTTATTCGAAGCGTTCTAACTTAGTCCTCAGGGGTAGCAATGCATCTGTCGTTCTCAGATGAAACTGTAATCATATTTCATGTTTATTACAGATGTCCCCGGGGAGCAGTGGCACTTATTCAGGCGGGCTGCATGCTTGTTTGCTACGTTGCTTCCATTATATATAAAAGTACTAAAAAAGACTTACTATTAGAATAAAACTGATTATACTTTGATTACGATTAAGATTTCCTCTGAGTAAAGAGGACGTGACTTAATTACTAATATTTTTTCCTTACTAATAAATGAGGACTTTGTCTTTCTAGAATCATTTATTTAATCAGGCACGTTTTCATGCAAAATACTTAAATTAGTTTCAAACGGATCACTTTACACTTACAATTTGTTTGCCAAAAATAGCAGTAGAGGGCTTCGGAGGGTTTAATGTGAAATACTGTATTGAGGCTGTGGTTTAAGTTGCCTCCTTATGTAATGCTCATAAACGGTATTCATTATAGAGCTTAAAATGAAAATATCGCTACGTTCTGATTTCTTGTTATTTAAGTGCACATGAAAATTTCTACTAAATACCAGATAATAAAAATATGAAATATCAATTAAATCATAATATATATAAAACCCAATTATCATCAAAGCGCAGGTATAGTTTTATAATAAAGGTTCATGATGTGTCCATAGAGAGTGGCTACATACCATCACGCTAGTCGAACTGTATGCTCGTTTGCTACTTTCATCTTTTAAAATACGTATATAGAGATATATTTCACTTGAGGAACATTTATTTATAAGAAAAAGTAAAGCATTTACCCAGTCTCTTAGAAAATGAAGTATTCAGTAATAAAATGATATAGGGTAAAAACAGCAAGTTAAATCTTATACAAGAAGGCACTCGAGGTACTAGTGTCTTGTTGTAAAGCCACAATTTTCACTTACTGCTGTGCACAGAAAAATGAATTTTGTTAACTTGGAAAATATTTCAGTTCTAGAATTTTAAACTTCACAAATATAATATTTTCCGAGGAGTGGTAAAGCTCTACGTGGTTTGAATGTGGCCGCAGCAAATGTTCGTTTTGAAACGACGATGTATGTTGTTATGTTCTAGTTTGAAGTGTGTAATAAAGCTAATATGCCGTATTGTATATAAGAGGAATTCTTACTTTCACTTCAATGTATCTGTTACAAACCTCAGTCAGAACTGTCCTTCTTTAAGATTGATAAAATATTAGTAAACAGAGGCAGTGACCACGGATTGGAGGGCCACAAAACATTCACTTTAAGCGTGATTCGTTAAAACTCTGTACGCGTTAGCATTGAGCGTTTAATAACAAATGATGTTACTTTCTTGTAAGCCACGGTTATTCGCCGCAAATGGTAGCGTTTGCTGAAATTCGCTTACCGCTATCGCTTGCAGCGCCAAGTAAATTTGTCGTAGCCCTTAGGTTACAATGTGATTGGAGAGATACTCGATTGCTGCTTTAAATTTGAAAAGAAAACGATTTAACAATACAGTCGATCGGGGTAACTTTGATATACAGGCTTACTTTGACAGCCAAATCACTAAGTACTTTTTCATTTTTTTACGGTGGTAATATCTTATGTCAAAGTTGCCCTGAAGCTTTAAAATGTAAAAGTTAAGAATACTGTGACAAAATTCATCTGTGCCAAAGTTATCCATATGGTGGTGCTATCTTTGACACACAACAAAACTGTGAGTTTTTGATAAATTTTATGATTATTATATGTGTTATATAATTTGAGGTTATGAAAATGAACTTAAGATCACAGATTATGTAAACTTATCTATCTCTTATTTAACAAAAGTAAAAGTAGGCTAAAAAATATAGTGATATTCTGTCACAGTTACCCTAATTGACTGTAAACTATAAGTGTCTAATTTAGCATTCATATCCATAATATGTTAAATTAAACACTTACATCGTAACCCTATTTTGAACGCAATGAGATAAAAAATATAACAAACGTACAAAGAACTGGAGGAAATTTAGATATATTGTTCGTTCAGGAAAATTCCCATGTTATTTACTTCTGTGTACAAGTTACTTAAACTATCCAGACACGCCGCAGTTACTGAAAAACTTAATAATGAATTGCCGCCATCTTATAAATCTTTCGTAATCTTACATATTTCCAGCCCCGAGCTATTTCAAGTCTTGGGGGAATTTGGGTTATATTGATAGTATCAAGGAGAATGCTCCTAAAGTAAAGTAGAATCTTTTTGGAATACCTACTCAAAATTTCTTCATATTTTATTGTTTAATCTAAATCTCGTTTTGTGTACACTATAACAAGATACTAGGTACTTCCGTGAACAAAAAAAACTTGTTATTTTATTTTAATTTTATTAGATAGGCAGAGATATAAACCGTAGGTAGGTTTGTCCCCGGTATACGAATATTTGTAAATTACATTTTCAATTAAACGTGGGAGATGCCTTAACGCGATTGAAGTGCCTGATAACAAAAGATAGCAATTTTAAAATGTATAAAAAGAGTTTATTATTCATTTTAATCAAATATTTTTTTAAACAATTTTCAGTGAAGTACACAATGTGCATATTAATTTTACAAATATTCTGAGATATAAAAAAATCATTGGCATATTGATGAAAATTTTCTTAATTTACATTGAATTTTATATCAAAAATATATTTTTAACTCCTTATCGTGGGCAACCTTATCATTAAATATTTTATGAAAACATGGTGTCATAAATAACTACTTAGCCTTAATATTAAATAATGGCATGGCTTGTAATAAGCCGAAAATTATGAATTTAGGATTTAAAGGAACATAATAAAAGCCTTTGTTAAAATTAAACATTTATTATGTTATTTAATAATTAACAATTAGATAAACCACTTTATATTATAATGTCAATTTTTATAATTATTATTACTAATAGTACTAACAGTCAAATAGGTATGTACAAATAGACTTTAACAGACGGAAAAATCATACTAAAGTTTTCGTGCTTAAAGCATTGATAGCCTTATTATATTTGTCCCATTTTAAGGCCACTAAACGTCAGTGAAATTTTCAGTGATTAGCAACATCTCGAGGCCTTACAAAATTGTAATATAATATAATAATAAATGTATGAAGATTGTGTCTTACGCTTTTAAGATTTCGCGTCCAAATAGTAACATAAAACAGTTATGAATATAAGTCATATTTAACAATGGTCTACTTACTTAGCAAGTGCCAATTTAAAAAATAAATAGCCTATGTCACTAAACTACTGTTTTTAAAAGATCTATTATGATTCATGTTTATTTTTTACTAATGATGTTTGTGTCTAATACTTTTCTACAAAAGCAAGTGATTTTTAAACATTCTACAAATTATTTTCAATTTAAAAATGAATAGTGATGATTAGTGTTATTATTTTCTAACCTATCTTTATGTACATACTAAAAATATTTTATTATTCTTACAATTTTAGGTGCCTACTAAGATCTTCATGAAAAATAACATAATACATAGTTTAACATCAATATATTCTTGGTATGTACACTATATACAATAAAACAACATGTTATATGTATAGAATACTAATTTAATGTAAGCACCGCCGTCAAAGAGAACATAAGAGTAGGTAGGAGAACATAAGCTATATGGCAGCGCCGCCTATGGACTTTTTTGATCAACTCCAGATAAGATTAAATCATACCTAAGAGACTAAATTAAAACGCCTCAATTGATTACGTATTACTCCTTATTCACTTTCTTCAATTCATAATACAACTATCAAATTATTATCAAACGTAATATCTTAGTGCGATCCTGATTAATCCGTAAAGCAATAAATAGCTACATAATTTCAAGGTGCCAACCAGATCGTGACTGACCATAACTTGGGAGTTCTATTAAACTTTATAGCGAAGTGAGTGTCAGTCAATTGGGATTCATGGGTACCCGAGATTCGAAAGTCTACAGATTATCCCGCAAGACCGTTCCAAGTCACTTCATAGCGTTGTCATAACGATAGGGATTCGATATTTCGATATCGAAGACGCTGATATATTTGTATAGTTGTTACGTAAATGATTCATGATAGTACTAAAAGTCCAGCGGTTTAATTTTGCACCATACACGTAGTAGGAATTTATTACGAGGCAGCATTGAATTATTGACTTTATTGTAAGATTTTTTGCGGTACAAAAAAATTAATTTTCAAAATTTATCTGCGTATCATTGCCAAGTGTCGGTAACGAAGTTTCGTTTTATTATTAGAACGTATTGGAAATTTTAAACAAGAAGTATCAAAAGTACTTACTTATTATTTAACAATTGGACTGGTTAATCTATTAGGTAAACAACAATTAATCGAAACGAAAGGAAAGCTTATAATGCAACCAATAAACTAAATTTAATTATTTTCTTTCCCAAACCCTTCTGTATTTTGTAAATTATTGAAACAGAAAAATTGCCAAACGAAGCGAAATTATTTGATTAAACTTTTGATTTTTTGGCATTTGTATCATAAAACGCGCACATCCATACATCATTTTCATGTTGAAAGTAATAAATATAAAATTTAGCACCCGTATCCGCGATAACTCGATTTTTTGAGTGATGGTTTATTGATGCTTTCCGTTTTAATTAAATTGTAATACAGTAGATGTCGGGTAAAAAATTACTGTGAATTTTAATTGACTCTGTCCTCCTCTAACGAGTACTTATACGTATAGCAAAAGTAAAAAGAAATAATAGTTACAAATTGTTTCAATATAACTTCAACTTTACTTTCTGAGGAAATTATATTAAAATTAAGCAACATTAGGTGTAAGTGGTTATTCGTGTACCTACCTATCTATTTACGTATCTGTTTTTGTCAAACAATGACTTAAAATCATAATAATGTAAGATAGTTACTGTACCTACCTACCTATTTTATATTATAAATCTATCATCAGTAGAAACAAAGTAAAAAGCAAATAATGAAACTTTTTTACAGTAAAACATCTATTTACAAAGCTAAATAAAAGTTCCCTTTTTTTCTAAAAACATAACACTTGCACCTAAAAAAATACTCCTACATAACTGTGCTTAGCACATACTTACATCACCGAGTCATACTATTCAGAGATTTTTCGTCATACCTACTATGTTTTTCTTACCTAACACCACAGCCAATAAATCTAATAATACAAAGTGCTAATTAACTCTAAACAGCAATTACATACAATACTTTTTACAAATAACAGATAATTGCACCTAATAACACATTTTCTGTACAATAATATGCCATAAATCTATTTACAAAATTACAGTTAACGACAAAAAAAGGCTAATTTTTATAAATTATATACAACTTCCATTATAATTTTAAAACGAGCACATATTTACAAAATTATATTAAGTACACATAACTAGGTACGTACACATATAATTGCTCATACTTATGCATTATAAAATTTAATTGCCTACATTCGTGGAACGAACACAAGGTAATACATTAGACATTTTAAATTTAGATCGCGATGAATTCAACAGATATCCATGTTTGGTAATAGCAAGAAACTATACTTTGCAACTGTTTATTCAGGTCATAAACTATCTGTGTGCCAATGTCACTCAAATCCAATTAGTATTTTTTGCATGAAAAAGTAACAAACAACCATCCGTGTATGATGGATACATTCTCATAAACTTTCACCGTTAAAAAGCTAGTTACATAGACCTACATACATATGTGTATTAGATAGTAATCCCGGTAAAACTAAAAATTGTGTGATTTCTTAATTCATCAAGTACTGCTAGACCCGTTACCAATCACCCAAGGGTAACGTTGGGTGTTGTACTTACTATCAAAGCATTTCTTCATTACTGTTAAGATACTGTAATTAACAAAAACGTCACGCAACAGTAAACTTGTCTAACACTGGCTCTTACACTAATTACTTTGGTTCAATACCCTGGGTAATAAAGCAAGAGGGGTAATGTCCCCAGGACCATCTAAAGTGATCCATCAAATTAATACATCTTATTAAATTTTGCGAAAAAAGTAAATTAATATAACTAGTTTCAATGGAAAATTGAAAACATGAGACTAATCTCATCTTTGCAATTTTCAGATCTAAATCTGACATGATATGATACGTTTAATTCAGTTTTTTATCTTCTTGTATTTTTTTATTATACGATTTAGTGAGTGGGCGATTCTTGGAAATTATTGTACATTTCAAAAATGCTTGTACATACTCGTACATAATTGGAGGAGCTCTTAAGTCAAGATACATGTAGGTGCAGATATATTGACATATTTTGTTCTTATATATAATGACACATTTTTTTTATAAAAAAGAGGAATTTTATAAAAAAAATATTTAATATAATTAATTTTATGTTATAAATCAAATAGGTTTTGTTACATGCTTACATGCAAAAATAATCACTTTCTCGCGTTCATGAGCATGAAACATCTACTTATAGGTACCAATTGAAGAAACACTAAGTCGCGTTAAAGGCAATATCACAACTATTTATTTCGTAAAATATGAAAAGAAACCACCTGACATATTTCTTTATTCAAAGGTTATGTTTTTAAAAGTTTAATTGTATAACATAATATATGACAATTTCGATTCACGCAGTTGAATCATTTAATGAAGACTTGGAAAAAAATAGTGTTATTCCTCCAATAATAAAGATGATATTTTTTGTAATAACTTTATTTGCCAGAAAAAACTATGTTTTTTCATTAAAGCTCCTTTGAAAAGCTTGAGATTATTAATTTCATAGAAAATTTTCTGAATGTTTTGCTACGCTCAGATTAATCTAGTTCCATTATTAGTAGTTATTTCATCCAGCAAAAATAATTAACACGCTATTAGTAAACAAGGTAAAATATTTGAAGGTACAAACATTTTTCGTAAAATGATAACGATTTATTAAAAAAATATATATTTCAATTTATTTTTCTTATATGCATTTTTTTCTAATTGTAATTTGCTTATAAAATACACATGAAACATTATAAAATAAAACGATAAGGCGCTACATGATTTTTAAAATTCTGGTGCTTTTATTACATTCTTTTAACATGAACATGTTCAGGTTTTTTGCAAACTTTTTCAATACCTGTTAATTTCTTTGGTGTATTCTTACTGTTAATTACAACATTATTATGCGCACGTAATTATGTAATTATATTTTACGGTAACAAAACAAAAAATATATTAATTTAAGTTAATTACATGTATTAACTAACTTAACTTAATTTTGTGGTTATTTAGTAACTAAAATACATACAGACCAAAATAGAACCTTCTCTTTTACGAAGTTGGTTAATAAAGTGATTTAGGTATATATTTTAAGTACTACTTATAAGTACCAGGATTTCAAACGTCTCATAGATAAGATTTATAATGATTTTTAAACGTAGGCAGGTACTTTTATATTTATAAAATATTTATTGAGTTTTACAATTACAATTCTTACAATTTTGTATTTTGATGTTTTGTTGTAAATTTATTATAGTAGTTACTGAACCTTTATCTTAAAACATTTTCTATTCTGTACAGTTATTCCAAAAACAAACTTCTGGGCAATTTTTATTATGTATTCCACCCGTAATCATTATCACTATTCACAAAAACTCTTAAAATGACGTATTCTTAATATTTACATAATATTTTTAAACAAATAAATTCAGTCATAACCCATGTTCACGCATGGTCCATTGGGATCAGGAATATTGACATTTAATAACAGCACCTATATTCTAAATGAAAACCCATACATCCGCTTAATTTATGCAGTGCTTTTTAATGTACGAGTCGAGATTCCCTAGGTAGTCACAAAATCTCTATGAAGGACTGAAGAATAAAGTCTTATTAAAATAACAATAAAAAGTTTTAAAATATATTTTACTGAGAAATTTACCTGACATATAATCCATCCTTATGGAATATGTCCGTGAGCAACAGCGTGACACAGCTAGTTCAGAATATAAACAAAAGGTTGTAAGGGTTTTATTGTAATAAAATACAGGCATTAAACTTCATGTAAATATAGCTAGTTATCAGAAATTTGAGATACCTAGTAAACAACCCTTCTCAGAACCTTCGAAAATATTCGCTCTACATTAAATATTTGGCTTTCCCTCTCCTCTCTCAACTTGCTCAAACTCATCACTTGTTTCTTTTACTTATGTACTTAAATAATCATATAATATTTATAATAAAAAAACTCCAAACTACGCTTACTAGAACTTAACATAATCACAGTTATATATTCACACTTACGATTATAAAAACAGAAATAAAATTTGGCTAAAACTAAACTACTACTACACAGTAACAACAAAAATGCCGCTAATGGAAATATGTATGACGTATTACATCACAATAAAAACTTGAGAATGGTAGGTATCTTCTTCTGCATTGAGTTCAAAGAAGAACATTCCGTAACCTGTTGATTGAATGCCAAATATCACGGAAAAGAAAAACTTAGATTTTTCGTAGGACAAGTCAATCATCACGATATTTCACTTAGTCATTTTAATTCAGATATAATTGTTTAAAATTATTATTAAAAGTATAAATAATGATTTTCAAATTATTCCCATTTCCTGTACTCTGGGAACAAAAATAATTGTCCTACAACTATATATCTGTCTCTATATCTGTCTCTGAAATAGGTAGCAAAAATCAAAACAGGACCTACTAAGTTACTAACAGGCAACTAAACTAAGTATTCGTATAGTCTAGCAATCCTAGATAGATGCAAACA
Organism: Urbanus proteus proteus; assembly: GCA_018251915.1. NCBI lineage: Eukaryota > Metazoa > Arthropoda > Insecta > Lepidoptera > Hesperiidae > Urbanus > Urbanus proteus. The sequence continues at coordinate 8,035 of DWPV01000783.1, read as the reverse complement.
CTACGAGACGTATAACAGCCAAAGATAGTTACAGACACATAACTTCTTCTTCATAACACATAACGGCTTCTCTTCAAGTAGGCGGCGCTATATTACAATTAACTTGATACATGAATGTTGTAAGTTCTTCTCCATTTAGTTCCTCGTCCACTTCTCGGAGACTGGAGTTGGAGATACTTCGCGGAGAACCGTAGGAGTCTGACTGTTCGTTGGCACGACGCTGTTGCCATTGCCAGTTGCCGCTTGGCACCTCGTTCACGATGCTCAGATCGCGGCGGCTGTAACACTGCAACAAAATATTCTCCATTTAGTTACTTTCTTCAGTAACGTGATCAACAAACCATGACCATTTGGGCATCCCACTTCGGTAAACGGATCATTTTTTGTTATTTTTGTTTCGTCACATTTCTTGACGACAGTTTGTTTTTCAGAGACAACTTCTAAATGCGGACCGTCTCAAAATGCGGAATATCTCAGTCAACCCCTGCTATATAAGGCGTGCCCGGCATTTGAATTGCATACGTCGGAAGCGTAAAATCTAAATTTCATGCTAAGCTGTTCTAGGTTGGTTAAATGGTATTTGAAATTTCACGAAAGTTGGTCACCTAATAATAAGTTAGTCACTGATGAGGCAAGTTGGCCAGTTACACGGTAATCCATCTATACAAAGTCAAATATAAAATTGAAGTGTCTGTTTGTGATTTCAAAATAACATTTTTTACTCAATGCGTATGAAAGTATACGCGATACCTACAACGAAAATGCATTTTTTGTCTGTCTGTCTGCTTGGCTGAGGTAATCTTCTAAATGGATGAACCGATTTTGACTGGACCTTCACTGAAAGATAGCTGAAGGTCTAAGGCGTAACATAGGCTACTTTAATTAAAAAAGCATTGGTGCGCGCTCCAAGTGCATGCGGCTCTCGCGCGGTAGAGTTGGATTTCAGTTATGTTTAAATATGTATTCCTTTTTACTTTTTAAATGCGGGTGAAACCGCGGAGATCGGCTAGTTTATGTATAAAACAGGTAAAACGTTTTCTACCTAGAAATGTTATGATCCTTAACCTTACGTTCTAACTAGAAAATCTGCCTTTCAATCGGGGGTCTAAAGTTCGAAACCCAGGCACAAACCTCTAATGTTTTAAATTATGTGCGTATTAAAAATGAATGATCACTTGCTTTAATGGTTAAGAAAAATATACTGAGGAAATGAGCAGGTCTTTGGGAAATTTTGGGAAGACAAGGGCGATAGAGTCCATGCTCTACCCTAGGCGATCATGAGGCGCTCTCTGAGGAAAGACATGACTTGCAATGAAATACTAATAGCTTAATCATCTTTTACAGACTTACAACGGTATTATTATTTCTAAGAAGATTTTGTAAGTAACGCAGAGGCATTTCTACATCGCTCAATAGCACGAATACAAATTCCTCTGGTTTTATGGCATTCCTGTTTATGTCATTTCCTTGTCGTAATATTTTACGCCCGCATCATTTTAATATTTCGAGATATGGCGCATACGATTCGTTTAAGTACGTCACTCGCATGATTGTTCTTTCAAACTCCGCTTTATTGGTTTTCACGAGCGGAACAAATAAACCTTAATATTTAACACTTTGTTTACTGACTCTTATTCAAATGTTTTTATATGTGCAATGTGTAACACGGGCTGGTATTTTCCGTGTATCAGGGTGTTAGATTAAATATTTATTAAATTTATGTGCGCTTCGCTTTCTTTGTATTTATGGTGGTAGAATTTTCCGTAGGTCGCGACTACGGAAGCATCACCGCCACATGTATATTTTCCTTATAAAGGCAGTTTTATGTGTTATAGTATTGAATTTAGACGACCGGAGTCAAGTATAGCCAAACTAAAGTTAGAAACTAATCTTATCAGAGTTTGATTACCTATGACAATGAGCAGCTGTTCGTTATGATGCACAACTTGAAATAATGTAGTAATTTAATAGAAATCTGTTTTCGCACGCACGCAATGAAATGTATGGACAGCAGCAGTAGACACTTATTATATAATATACAAGCTGAGCGGCTTGTTTGCTGTAAGATGCATCGTGTTAAGCGCTACCCGAGTTTAACCACAATTGGGCTGCTCAGATACCCCTGAGAACCAAGTAGAAATGCCTTTGATAAGTATATCACCCTTATCACACTCTTCTTCAGAATAAAGTAGCAAGTTATCAAAATTAATCAATTCGTAAAGCACCCTGGGATTGGAATATATGTCTCGTGAATAATGCGGTTGTAACGCCTATAAATCTAGATTCCAATCCAAACATAAGGCATAATGGCCCTATATATTATCATAAGAACCGTAATTGCGTGGTAAGCATACCCATTTTAATTTTAACTTTGTATTATCAATGAAATTTAAATGTACCAGTGCGGTATCTCCATAATCGGAGTTTTTTAATAAAATAACCAGCTAGAGTAGTATTTAATTCCAAATAAGATTAAATTCCTAGCTGAAGTAGTCTATAGATACGTTTTTATTCCAGAAGACAATTTGAAACACCTCTTAAAGGTATGTTTGCCCTTAACACTTCTCCCCAAAACACAGCTTAATACTGCTGTTATATAAAAAGTGTGGAGTTTGTGGATTTGTATCACAAAATATTCTACTACTTTTAAACACTACTATAACAAGTACTACCAATACAAAATTTCCCATCTTTGATTTTTCCAAAAATGCCTAGAAACCGCTTACTTTCGCCTGACGGGTTCTAAGAGCAAGTTATTTACTGTAACATAAGAAGTTTGCTCAGGAAAAATAAACACTTAGACATCGTTAATGAAGAAAATAAAGAGGAAAATATAATTTGTTCCAAGAACAGAGGCAGACCAACAAAATGAGACTAAGTAAATATACGTGTGAGCCTACTTTTATACTAAAACGAGACAAAAAAATCTTATGCCATCTAGGATTAAATAAAAAATATTCAAGAGAGCTGTGATCACTTCAGCAGTTCTAATCTAAGCTTACAACAGTACTGTGGCCCACTCAGCGCAAGACATAGTCCACTTTGTCTGAAGTAGGAGGGATGGAAAATAGGAGGACCTTTTTTAGTCGACGTCTTGCAGATAGGCACTATTTATTATTCCTTTTTTACCGACCAGGATTTATTTGAACTATTTTTAAAAGGAAATTCAATTTCCCTATGTGACGCGAGCCCACGCAATGCCATATGCCACTGTAGACAGCTGAGACATAAAATGGGTTATTGCCTAGTTCCTTATAAGTTACAAGTTCGAAGTAGCTAGAAACTAATAAAAGTTAGTTTAGTATAGGCAGAATTATTATTTCATTTCTTATTCCTTGGAGCATACCTCAACCATAAGTAAGGAATATTTTATTTATTTCAAATGAACTATCAACAGAAATATATCATGTTATACATTATGATAACAAAATATATTTTAGGTTGGATATAACATGCAAAATTTGAAAATAGTACGACAACTAAATATTAATAAAAATGTCACATATTTAGGAAGTAGATAATTTTACAAGTGAACGTAAAAAGAAAAGTACATTACAATATACAGACATATTATATCTAGATAAATTCCGCAAATGCATGTTCTCAGCGTGCCATAAACGCAAAGGAGGCGAAATGAGCTTTCTTTGACGGAACGAAATCGTAAATAATACCTAATTGTGTTATATTTAATTACAATTATTTAATTTTCTTCAATACCTTATTCAATTATTTAATTTTTATAATAAATTTAAAAGAATGATTTTATAAAAAAATCATAAATAAAATATACGAGTACCTATACAAACTATATTTTTGTAGTTTTCTAATACAACCATTCTAAATATGTTAAAAATGCAGATTTAATTTAATCTGATTTCTCATAAATAGCCATAATACAAAAGAATAGAAACTGCTTCGAAACTCGAACTACTATTGAATGCTTTGAACGATTATTTTGTTTTATATGGTGACAGAAATGATGACGCCCGAAGTCAATTACAAATACAATATGAGACAATAAAAATACTGTGCAATATTACTTCCGTACTTTCAATACCGCATCGCGATATTGTGTTCAGCGTATTATATTAGTACAGGGTTTCTCAAAGATGCATGTAGCCCTTGAAGTACGCCATTTTTAGGAATTCATTTATCAGAACGTAACCCTTGTAAAAACACTCGTGATTCCAATATCATGCAATGTAATAATAGTCAGACATGTTACGTAAATTATCTTCAACATAAGAATTGTTTGAATTTATCTTAACTTACTGCAATATTTAAAGTTCCCTTGGAGTAAAAAGCTATTTACTTACGATTATATGCAAATCCGACTTACACTTGGACGGTTTTTTTACTTTAAAGAGAATTGCCATTATTATGTGGGTACATACTGTACTATCGTCGGTATATAAAGTTAAAAGTTTGAGAAACCCTGTATTAGTACACAGACGACATTGTTATGTGTGTTGTTTATTGGTAAACACGGCTTAAGTTTTCCATTAAGAGCCGAATATGCAGCGAAGATCCACTTCCTAGAAACTATGTATAAGTACTCGTATAAGCTTTTACAAGAGGACAAAATGTAGGTAAATGCCGCTTGCCGTTGTGTTTTGCGACAAGTAATTTTGCAGAGAATGCGTTTTCATTTAGGAAAACTCGGTGGGTCATTTCCTTAATAGGTATTTATTGCGCGTATGTACGTGCAATAAGCAAGTACTACATGTTTATTCGTCCTCTATATAAACATTTTGTTATATGTTTTTCGTGAACATATACATAATAACATAATAATAACATATTTCATTTTATGTAGCATTTTTTGTTGCTTCGAAGTAGCAAACGAGCATGCAGTCTACCTGATAGAACGTGATTACTGCTGTCCGTGGACATCATAATCAACACAGATAATCCAAATCCTACCTAAGGTCGACCACAGATCTCTGCCTATCTCTGCCTTAAGTGAGGCGGTGGTGCCGCCGGAGTCGAACCACATAGTTCTGCCAACTTTAACTAGTTACGTCAAATATGTCTAATAATTAAGCTAGCGATAAATTTCTAGTACCTAATTAAGGGCGATAAATTATACCAGACTCAACAGACACGTTTACATGACTAGATGTCAAGTTCTATTTCGTAATATTAATCTCATCAAAAACATAAATATAAAAATAGAAGCCAATGTTATCGAGACTATGTGCCATCAAAAAGTTATCAGATCTTATGTAGAAGCTAACTAGTACTAGGTTAGGTTTTTCTACTTTAATATTCCATTAACTATGTGGGCTACAGTTATGAAATTTAAGATTATAATCAATCTCAGGAGTTTAAATAAGTATATCAAGTTTCAGGTATTTATCTTCTACGGATTCCGAGAAATTAAGGGGTAATTCCTGTAAATATACATATGGTGCGGTTTCAAACACTGGCTTTGAAACACGACCGTGTTTCTAGATATATTAACGTTCTAGATATATTCTCTGGTCATTATAAAAAAACACCGGTATTACAAAACACCAAATATCATTACTGCTCAGTAACAAGAATCACGCGAAGATTTTGTTTTGCAAAGCGGAAACATGTAAATTCAACAAAAATAACAGAAGATAGATAAACATAAGAAGAACAAAGAACTTCTTCATCAAAAAAAATGCATATTCAAAAGAGGTCATTAACCTTTGAGGTATTATGATATAACAAATTATAGCTTGGACAATTAACTAAATAAAATAACTGGTTAAAAATATGATAATTCACTGCGGTTTTTTTTTGTTATTAAATACATATACATAAAATACCATATTTCCGGGTCAAAACCAGTGCCTCTACCTGGGCTGGTTAGAAAATATTACACAAGGTAATGAAACGGTTCAAGTCTAGGCAGTCTAGGAAGCATTTTTAAAATTTACTTATTTAAATAATGCACAAGTCAAAGTAGCTGTCGCGGATTTCGAAGTATTAGGAAGTTGACAGACATTATACAACAGTTAGTATTAGTATCTTTTGAAGGATTTTAACTTCCCCTTCTCTCTTCCCACAATTAGGGTATTTGTCAAGTTTTAGGAAAATAGCTCAAATTGTTCGTTATATCATGATACATTTGTAATTTAATTAAATATTTGTGAATTTCTTTATTTACGACAAAAATCATCATCAAAGTTTAAATATTTGAAATTGATTCATGAGTTATACTGTTAGGTGACGTCACCGGCCTGCGTACAAGGTCGGCATCTATACGACTGACGTTTACTGTTTACTAGCCTGTGACGTCATTTTTGATTCAGCCAATACCGTGCGTTTTCAATCACGTGGTCAAGTATGGAAATTTTATTATTTTATAATTGATTTATTTTAAAGATCAAATGGATTTTAAAATAATTTGTTGGCTTAATGGGCTTACAAAAAGAGTTACTTTCAAGATAACAATCGTTTGATCGATATTTCCATTGTAGTCAAATACCCTATTGGATGAGTCTTGGAGTAAACCCCACCACAATGCTTCATTGCGTGTTTTGTAGGGAAGGGGGTAAGGATTACTGGCCAACCTGTGCCAGATGTATTTCAAACTGCCCATAAGACCTCCGACGAGGTTTACCGGCTGCTATCAAATGATAGCAACCGGGATTGACGGCTTAACGTACCCTACGAAACACAGGAGTACATGTGAAACTTAACCACTAACGGTCAACTAGTCACAGACACATCTACCGTCCGCGCCTGATGTTGCATAACCTTGTAGAGTCGAATTCAATGCAACGCTCTGAGTTATGTGTGAAGATAGCATAAGTCAAGTGTAAAAGAGTTTATAATCAACCACACACCTAAATTGTTTATTAATATGTGTGGTTGATTATGAACTCTTTTACACGGTTTACGGTTTTATACGGTTATAAATCAATAGAAAGACGGACTCTAACCTCACCTGCGCTCAGGGCGGCGCGTTGCAAAGCTGCGTCGTGGTGGTGGTAAGTAAATATAAATATTACCCAAGAATAGAACAGAATATTACCTTAGTTTTAGGCATAGAAGATTCAGAAGCCAAATACCCTTAGGAACCATTCTCGAAGTCTGCGTACAGTGTACGAAGAGCGTAAAAAAGAGCCAAGTGGGAGTAGGAAGTGAGAAGTGCCTGCAAATGTATATTCATGAAGCACGTTAACGATTTATTTTGTTAACAAATCGCACTCACTGGACAACAATATTCCGCTAGAATGCTACGTATCTTTCTACACGCTGCCTCCTAGAATGGGTGTCCACCGCTACGCTGCTACCGTACGCTTACGCACTCGCTACGCTGTATGATGACTTCTAGAATACAGCCTAATAGGTAGTACAGTTGAGTAGAGTTGAGTAGTACTTGAACAGTGATAGCCTAATCGTTGAAACTTGACCTCTTAATCGAGGGGTCTGCGGTTCAAATCTCGGGCACCTCTGATTTGTGTGCGTATTAGAAAATTAGAAATTAATTATCACTTGCTTTAGGGTGAAGGAAAACATCGTGAGGAAACCTGCTCATCTGAGAGTTCTTAAAAAAATATTCAAAGTTGTGTGAAGTCTACCAATTTGCACTTAGCCAGCGCGATGGACTAAGGCCTAAAATCCCTCTCACTGAGAGGAGACCCGTGCCCAGCAGTGGGACAATAATGGATTGATGATAAAGGTAGTACAGTTACAAAACAATATAATGACAGGCTCTAACCTCACCTGCGCTCGGGGCGGCGCGTCGCACAGCTGCGTCGTTGCGGTGGACAGCCGCGTCAAGATGCGCGGGTTGCGGGCGCGCACGCTTGCGTTCGCCGCCGCGCGTTGACGCTGCGACGCGAGCAGCGCACTGTACGTGCGTCCTAACCGCGGACCGTCGCGGTGGCACCACGCTGATAGCGTCATCTAAACAAAACATTAAAAAAAATATATAGTCTAACCAACTTTTCTGTGAAATGAAGGGAGTCGCCACCGTAGTTTCAGTGTTGCCAGTTAGCTTTGGTTTGCATAAAATTAAGGAAACTTTAGCTTATTTTGTAATAGTAAAAATTTA
>DWPV01000782.1:0-24942 GCA_018251915.1 Urbanus proteus proteus | reverse complement strand
AATACTAGTACGATATAAACGATAAATAATTAACCGTCTTTCTGGATTCAGAAAGCATATTAAGCCTCGGTTGCCCAAAAATTAACGGCACTTGTACAAATCACACATCATCACATAATCATCTGAATGCCTAGGCGTAATCGCTATCTATACCCACACCTATCGCTTCAACACATACATAACAAATCTATCCTATTTATGTCACTAACAATACAAGAGAAGTTTGTCATGCGTGCCACCCTTTGTAATGGCTACATCTGTGAAGGTCAAACGCATTGCTATTTCTGGTACTAAGTTAGAACGCCCTATGTGCTAGAGCGAGCAACGCTTTCAACTGGAAAAGCCATCTGAACTCACTACTTATATAACAGACAAACGATTTTACATCACAATCATAGATAATCAAAAGGGTTGGTATATGTGGAATATACGTAGGTATAGGTAGTACCCACGTCAAATAATTTCGTTATAATATTGAAAAAGCATACGAGCATGCAGTGTATCTTGTAAGTGACCCCTTCCGCCCATGGGTATCTGTGATAGAACCCTGATAAGGTTGAAGTCCTCCTTGGGGCCGGCCAGCCGGCACAGATGCGTTGCTACTCCTGAGGATTGAGTTGGAACGCCTCGGAAAAGTATCCCCCGACGAGGGGGGAACCTTCAAATTTTTCCGGGAATATTTACCGCACTAAAACCTCCCTAATGGTCGGCCTCGTCGCTGGGAAGAGGACTCCGCGGTCTCAGCAAGGAACGCCATTCGGAGTCCTCTGAGCTCAACGGGATTTACCACTCTTAAGACCAGAGTACCAGGTATGATAAATAAATTATAATGTAGATGCATAGTATTGTTACTACAAACGAAATGGAGTAAGCCAATGTGGCAGTATTACTTCGTAGTTACAAAGTATAAACAAGATACAACAGCTCAGCCACTAAATCTAAGTTTTCTCTGCAAATGTTGTTTCTCGAACAAACTTCACCAAACTCTAGGGACTTGGTATTGGCGTTGGTAGCGTTAAAATAAGGATGTCAATAAAATAATACATTTTTTATCTAACCGAAGTAACAAACAAGCAATCCACCTGGTAGAAAATGACATGGACATGGACATCTGTAATCAACCCCAGATAAGATCAAGGTCTTGAGGTTGACTACAGATGCGTTGCTACCTCTGAGGACTGAGTTGGAACGCCTCGAATAAGTGTTGCCTTTACCATACCCTTCAGTCCAGAACACAGCAGTACTTACTACTACTACTACTTATTATAAGGCAGAAATAGATGTGGCTGTGGTGCTCCTGGAGTTGAACTACATAGAGTTCTACCACCTAAATAAGGCACAAACAGATTAGGTTAGGTTAGGTTAATAGGTGTGGCTATGACATATACTGACATATGGACACACACTGGCTGGAGAAGGGGTTCTCTAAGTATAATGTATCTATGATATTAAATTGTCCTGATGTTGCGTAAGGACATGTAATTGGCTTCGACAAGCTGTTTAAACTCGTTACATAAAAATTATCGGCTAAACACCTATTTCCGGTACGAATTATAGGGAGGGTGATAGCAACGGATAATTTCGGTGATTTGCGCGACTTATGGGTAACTTATATGCAGCTTGATAGGAGCAAAAATAGCTTTATCCCGCGGTAACCAATTATCTTATACATATTCATTTATATATTTATAACTATACTTCAAATACCATAATAATTAGTATCTACTTGCACGAGGCTGTCCAATTTACAAAAATATTTTTCAAAAATATTGAATATTTTCTCAATATAGATAGTTAATTATTTGTAAAATCATAATTTTTCAGAACTTATTGTTATGGGAACGCAACTAGACGCAACTAAACGAATTCTCTCAAAAGATCAAAAATCTAGAATTTGTTGTTGACTAAAATTATGATTTTTAAGAGCTAACAAATATACTACACTGAAATGAATAAACACACCATTCTTATTAGTGTGAACTAATTCGTAAAAAATAAACTTTACGATCCGATAATCGATTCAAAACCGGATCAGACATAAACATACCCCATTTCTACAACTACATGTGAGATCCGCATTCCACGGGAGCAATCAACTCTACATGGTCGTATAGTAATCGATTAATCGATTATTATAATCGATTCCGTGTCCTCAGGGATGTTCTCCTTGCATGCGATTAATAAAACATACGTTTATTAGTGCAATTTTCCTGGCAACTGGATTTCTAGTCACAATGACATATTGACAGTGGCATCAAACTAGTTCAGCGTTAGGCTCAAGTCGTACTGGGTGGTTTTAGCAAAGAGCTAAAGTAGCAAAATGTTTTAAACATATCTTAGAATATATCTCTTCATCTAATTCTAGCTCTCTTGTGATGTTCTACATGACATGAATTGACATCCTATGCCGCGGCGTGACGTTGCCGCTTGGTCTACGGACCTCGATAACATAGGAACAACAAACAATCATTGAATGTCAGTGGATACTGCCAAGCTAGACATCTGGAGGTGACTCTCCAGATATGCCATGCTACGCTTGATGAATAAGTTAGAATGGTCCGAGTAAAAAACATTGAATAAAATATCAAAAAATCTTTTCTTAGTAGGTGTCTACGTCATAAAATGAATCTACTGTCCAAATTTCATGTTTCTAGCCCCAATAGTTCAGGTTTCAAAAAGTAAAATCGCATCAAGTGCGTTGCGTTCCTTAGTCGGTATAAGGAGGAATATGTCATCAGTGGGCCCGCAGGGTGCAATTACAGCGGGTCCCTCCGATCAATGATCTACGGCAGCTGATCGCCGCTCTGGGCCGCGGAGTGGACAGATGTACTGTTATGTTGGTAATGGCCGTCGTTGGCCATCATTGTCAAGTTTGTGATCAAATAGGCGAGGAATGAAACGGGCGGCGTTTGTTTTTGCAACTTTGTTCAGTGATTTTTTATGGAATAGTCAAGAATGTTTGTAGTGATTAGGTATTTTTTATGATTTGTTTGCAATGTTTGTTATCGTTAAGTTTACTAAATATAATTTAGGGAAAAGGCGTTAAATAATTGTGATTTGTTTGTTATAGTTAAGTTTACTAAATATAATTTAGGAAAAAAACGTTTAATATGTGTTGCCAGAGTAATACACGGTTCAACTTAATTTATTTGTTTTTTTGATCTGATTAAGCCATAACCGAAGATAAATTAATTAAAAAAATGGACTTCCTCCTGTGTCATGGGTGTCATGGACATATATTAAATACACAAACACACATAGATCTGTCCCTTGGGATCAAATCCGGACTCATTCCATGTCAGACTGGTATGAAGTCCGCTAAACAATCTGAATCACAAGTTTAATAACATATCTATAACCCCTAACGACAATCTGAATCTGACACCAAGTGTATATCTATATCCCTAACACGAACTATTTCCTCAACAAGCTACTAATCATGTCAAACCTAGCTCATACATACCTTACGTATCTACACAGTAAAACCGAAAGTGATTGGTACATAAATAAACAGTCCAGTGCCACACTCGCAACATATACTTAGCTGTGTGTATGTGGGGCAGTCGTAATGAGTACATTCGTAATAAGTATGCTTGGTTATATCGGGTCATGTTAAGGCGAGGTTTGTGCGATTTATTGCGTCTTTACGGTCGATTGAGTCAGCTTAGAAGTCTAGAAGGATCATATGGTCGTATTGATTTAGAAGTCTCTTTTAATGTTATGTGGTCTATTGATGTTTTTTGATATGATGGAAGTAATAAACGAGCGTCAAGTCCAACTGACGGTACTGTTACTGCCGCCGATGGACATCTGTAATCAACCCCAGATAAGTTCACAGTTACCTGAGATCGGCCACAGATGCGTTGCTAGCCCTGAGGACAGAGTTGGAACGCCTTGGATAAGTGTGTCTCCCTTACCACACTCTACCCTGGCACACAATACCTACCTATAGCCGTTGCAGGCCGCAGCGCATCGCATCTTGTATGAAATGTATTTGGCGTTGCGGTGCGGCCCGCCTATAGTGACCGATGGTTCATACAAGATGTACCAAAATGATATAGGCGGATTTTTGTGTTGCGATGTGTTGCGATGCGGCCATAATGTGCGCCAGCCTTTAAAGGGCTCTCTTTAGTGCCAAATCTTCTGCTGGGTAACTATCAGTATTATACACAAAAGATATAGAATTTATAAAAATAATTACAAAAAGTACATAAAATTTAAATATATAAATTTTTTTACATAAAATATTACATACCTTCACTAGTTAACACAAATTTTTTTGTTTATTATTTGCATTCCAGAGCCTGACAGCTTCACCTTAACTAAGCAGTTACGTTACATTACACGAGAACGTTAATGTTGTATGTCAGCGGTTAAGTGAATTAGTCGTGTAAATACTGTATGCCGATTGAAGGCTTGTCATTTTTATTCTTTCAAATTATACCTTTGTACTCCACACGATCATAATTCAAACTGAATTGATCGAAAGTTCTTCCAGATCAATACGGACCTATCCAATTATGTACCCACTTATAAAGACATCAAGTTTACTCACAAACCGCCAAACAGATTATAATCATGTAATTATGGAAAATATAGCCTATAAAGTGAATTAGCCGCTAAACAAAGTTTAGTATTGATTCCATTAATAATTCACCCAGACTCTAATAGTGGCATATATCAAAGTGTCAAATACCGGACCAATTGGCGTCCGAGCAAAGGTGCGTTCAAAATGCGTCCCCACTCGCAAATTCCGAGCGTTTCGCAACAGCAACCTACCCCGCCCTTAGGTAACCACCTATTACGGCCACTCGCTACCGAACAACCTTGAATTTACTATTACTCGTGCACACCGACCATTATTAACTGGACGCGAGCATGGCTGCGTCGTCACCAGAGGCTGATATCTCGACGACAGCTCGAATTACTTCGGAATTATCCTATTTCGCGTTCAGAAGCCTCGAGCTAACAAGCTAACGCTAACAAACCGTCTATACGTCACCGGTGGAGCCATATTTCCTTTATAAAAGCCGTGATAGTCCCGGGGAAAAAACGCCAGTGCTACATCAAACGCGTGCTCGCCAGTAAGTGGATGCTCGGCTCGTATAAATTCTAATAAGCGTTCATTCTATGTGGCTCCCCAGGCAACAATGCTCATAATCTCCACTATTACTCTAGCGTGGAGATTTTAAAATCCGAGACCGGTAGTTGCGTTCGTGGTTAATTCTTAGTTGCCTCCTACGCTCGGACGGGTAATAAATCGCTCTGTGCCCGATCTTCTTTTTTTGGTATCGTCTTCCGTATGTCGTCGTGTTAGTGGTTTAAACGGCGATCAGTCACGGACCGAAGATAATTCATATGATGGGCCACGAATAAATCTTGCTTACTTAGTTCGGATATGATGCATTCTCTTACGGTTGTGTCTTGATTTAGATGGAGCCGATAAACTTTTATGAGGGTATTCTGTTAGGCTTATCTGCATGCATGTTGGAACAAAATACGCAGTTAATAAAGATAATGGAGGTTGTGCGGAAGCTATCCAAACATCTGTAGCAATATCCAGGAGAAACAGGCGTAATCGCATTTCATATAGGCCGGCCAGCCGTGTAAATTTGCTATCGGTGGCTACGAGGTACGAAGCGATCGTCAAATGGATAAGATTCCATTCAAAGTTTAGGCACAGTGTAGACAAGAACAGTAGTTTGAATTCATATAAACGGACGAAGAGGCACGCACACATGCAAACATCCAGTAGCGGATTTACCAAAGGGCCTAGCCGAGCCTAAGGCGGCAAATCTAAGGGACGTCAAATTTATCTGAATGACTTTTTTTTGTTAAATGTTGGACACTATTTTTACTTAACGACTTATTTTCACTAACTTTAGGGTCGGCAGTAAATTGTGATTTTATGATTCCGTGGTCATCTGTGCGGCTAAAACTAAAGTATTGACGTGCAGAGGTCGGCAGGGACGGCTAAATTTCAATAGCCTAATGGCGGCAAATGTCTATATCTGCCACTGCAAATATCTTTTACACCACCGCTTCATTGCTTTGCATTTCGAACCATGCCGAGCGATATTCTCATGTGTGCGTGCACCGATTTCTCTGTTTATATGAAGTCAAACTACTGTTCTTATTTATACTGTGGCTTAGGCCTCCATTTACATATAATTGTATGTTTTACATTGTCCAACAGGTTCTGAACTTCTATAGTTTGAATTGAAGATTTTATCGCCAAATATTAACTTAAATGGTTACTTGTTAATACAATCTTTGTAGATGCAGAAATAGATTTATTAAATCTAGGCTTTAGCATAATACATAAAAATAGAAACAAGAATTAATCAACACTTTAATCTGTTAATTTTGAAATTAGGCACGTGTTTAAACCTATGACTGTAGACTGATATGATAGCAGGTGCCGATGTTAACACTACATCTCATCTGATAGTAAGTGGTCAGTGCCGTCCATTGACATCTATAATCAACTATACTAAAGATCACAACCCCATCTGTGGTAGAGATGCGTTGCTAACCCTGAGGACTAATTTAGAATGCCTGGAATTACTTATTTACTTACGTATGTCTTCATTACCACAGCCTTCAGACCAGAACACAACAGCACTGAACACTGCTACTATGAAGCAGAAATACGTGTGGTGATGGTACCGCCGGTATCAGACCTCAAAGAGTTCTATTGCCTTTTCTCTTATTTTAAATTTAAAAATATTAAATGCCACATCTATTCCACTTAGCTCCAGTGGATTGCGTAAGTCCAAGTATGTCCTAGAGGCTGCAATTCTCGCTCGCGTCCGTTGTAATGTGTACAGAATTACAGCCTGCGTTGTAGTGTGCTTTACGGTTTACGCCTGTACTATTGATAAGGTAGCGGTATAACAAATGTTTATGGGCTAGAATTAAAGAACTTTGATTGTTTGGGAGGAACTTTTTGTTATTTTACGGCAAGGAACATGGGAGTCGATTGGAATGCATCTTACAGTTATGTTGATTTGTTGCAGGCATGTAGAACTACTATTTTGCCCTTCAAACGACTACATCGCTTATCCGTTAAATAAATTTTGTATGCTTTAAAATTCAGATGTAGTGGTCTATTCTGTTCATTTGCTGACGCAGTTTCGGACTAGTCAATAAACTATTTAATATGTTATCGTGACATTTTATCCTCAATCGAAACTAATAAAAAAATCAAATTAGATAATTATCTTGGACTGGCTTAAAGCCAAACCGATCAGGGTTTATCTGTCAAATAATGTTAAAAAAATGAAAATGTATTTCACCTCATATTAAATAAATAATAAAGCACTTATTATGTGGACATCTTTAATCAATTCCATATAGGATAGAGGAACCAATCTAAAGCCCACAGATGCGTAGCCACTACTGAGGCTTAAGATGATGCTCATATGTAAATCACCCAGTATCCATTCACTTCCGTGTCGTTGTGTCTTTCTTACTTTACTATAATCATTTTACCACTTTTCACAAGCAAAAACCACTCGAAAGATACACCTAAAAATACTTCATAAAAATCAACCAAAAAATCAACAATTACTAAAAGAATTACACACACACACTAGAATTTTACACACAGATTATCACCCACACATAAACGCAATTCCCAACCAATTCCAAACTTGCTGTCTTCACATTTTAATTGTCACATGGAGCAATCAGATCCATCCAACAAAAGTTACGTCTATCGATAAAGCTGACAAACGCGCCGCGGGCAGCGGGCAGCGGGCCGCTCGATAAGATACCATCGCACATACATTATAGCTCGGTTTAAAGGTTGCACCTCTGGATATGGAGCGCTGTGATAGGATGTTGAGGAGTTGATGCTGGTTATCATCAAAGTTTGTTTTTTTGTAAATACAAAAGCTTTTTTAAAAACCTATGTGTACATTAGATGAAGAGGTTTTCGGTTTTTTTCAGGGCCTGTTTGTTTACGACTTTGGTACTGACGTCACAGTAAATACTGGTGATATAAAATCAGAAAACAGCAACATTATTGACTTGACTAAGGGACAAAATCAAGGAGATGAGTACCCCTGTGTGCGTTCCTCTGCGTTCCACGACCACGACCGACCGTGGATCTGAAAGCTGATAGATATGTGGATAGAATTGTAGGTATACGGGTATATTACCTACTGAATTGAAAAACCACCGTCACGCCATCATCACAAATTAACACAAAAACATACAAAATTCACCACTGTTGAAGATTTATTGAAACTACGTACGTAACAGAAAACATATCACGAAGGAAAGTGTTCTAACCATTCTAGAGCGGTCTAGAATAGATGTTTAGCTTATTTACCGTACCGGTTGCCTAAGAACCGCTTCCTATAAATCGGGCCTATTAAAATAATGCTCACAATACTAATCATAGCGCAGATGTAGCGATAGCAATAGATAGCTATCGATGTGATGAATGGCGCGGCGCTGCCACTACGTCTTTGTTGTGCTTGTATGGGGAATTATATGGAGCTGATGATTCCACCAAAAATCATTTTTCTCTTTGAAATATTCAGTACCGTTTTTGTTACAGTTGGTTTGAAATAGTCTTCCTTTGATGGTTAGATTAGGTTGGATAGCAATAGATTACTATTGAAGTTATGACTGGCGCGGTGCTGCCACTACGTCTTTGTTGTGCTTGTATGAGGAATTATATGGAGCTGATGATACCTCAAATCCTACCTTTCTTTAAAAAATACTAGGTTGTAATTACGTTTGGTTGCATATAGTTTTGGTGATTGGAATAGTTAGGTTAGATAGCATTAGATATCCATGTAATGAATGACGCGACGTTGCCACGATTTTGTTGTGCTTATATGGAGAATTACATAGAGCTGATGATAGCGCAAACCATATCTTTCAAATAACAATATTGACTAGGATATAATTACAGGTGGATCTATATCGTTTTTGGTTTTAAATTTAAGAGAAATATCAAAAGAAAAAGTATATCATGATTGATATACATCAGAGATCGTACATCATAAAACATGGTTAACTTAAAAAAGATAATAATCATTTCGCGATATTTACGTTACAATAAATATTTAAGATGTATTAACAAACATGTGGTAATAACAACTCTGTATATTTCAACGTAATGTGTAGCATCTATTATATTAATAACAACTGCTTAAAGCACTTAGTTACGCTTCGTTCTAACAAAGACTTGGGTGGCGAGAGCCTTAATTTTACTTGTAAAAATTGCTATAACTTGTCAGTATCAAATTGTAAGTGTCCCAGCGCTGGACATCGCCTTTAAACTTGATAAAAATTAAGAACTAAGCCTTATGCGTTAGCAAAATCTGGGTTGGTACCCATCACATAAGTACGAGTACTTTTGGTTATATTATTGAGTTTTCTTAACCTTGTATGGTTACTGGATATATGGTTTTATTCTAGCGGAATTCTAGCAGGTAATAGAAAGAGAGTTAATTTCTATCAGAACTTAAAAATAGCTAGCAGTTTATCCCGAGTTGAAGATTTGAGGGCTTGAAGTTACAAGCACTTGTCTATTTTTGTCTTTGAAATTGTACAAAATAAAAAATTAAAATTTAAAATATACACCTAATCAAAATTTTAAACATAAAATTTTAATTTATCATCATCGTCATCAAAAATGTTTTAAAAAAACTATTCGATATGCGTTGACCTCTAATACATCTATGTACATTCACTCCACCAATCTGCATTAAAGCAGCGTTAGATTTTTTTTTACAAACCACCTCCGGTTATAAAATCAGAAATCATTAACCAAACAGGCATTATAAACGATCCTACACATGTCTGGCGTTTAACATAATTTCACAAAAGCAGTATTGTCTGCACCGACCACCAGCTCGACTATAAACGCACCCACAGACAAAGTTATTGGCTCAAGCTAGTTCCAGATAAAGCTAGTCGTAATTTACACCAGCGATATGATTTGATTCTAACGCCAAAGTCATATTATAATTATCACCTGAGGCGTTATTCGTTGTACCGATAAAGCTCGTGATAATCAGTTTAATAAACATGAATTCGGTAGTTTATTTATCTTTTGCGTAACTATGCACTAAAATGGCATATCTTTTAAAATAAGTGGTCGTGTTAAAATTCAAAATTTTGGGCGTTTAAATTTGAAAATGCTCTACTTTGACATTCTGATAAGAGACGTTTCATACGACATAATTGTCAGGGCAGTTGACGGGCGTTTAATGCGCGATGCACGATTTTTTTGGATGTAACGAACTATAATACAGTCCACCTGATGGTAAGTGGCCCCAAGGCAATCGGTAATTAACCTCAAATGAGATTAGAGTCTTATATTAGGTCTGGCATAAAT
Source organism: Urbanus proteus proteus (assembly GCA_018251915.1). Taxonomy (NCBI): domain Eukaryota; kingdom Metazoa; phylum Arthropoda; class Insecta; order Lepidoptera; family Hesperiidae; genus Urbanus; species Urbanus proteus. The sequence continues at coordinate 14,582 of DWPV01000782.1, read as the reverse complement.
GCGTTGCTACTTTTTTATATGATCGGAGTAGCAAACGAAGATATAGGCCATCTGATGGTATGGTGGCTACTGCCGCCCATGAACATCTGTAATTAACGCCACATAAGATCAAGGTCCTACCTGAGGTTGACCACAGATACGTTGCTACCCCTGAGGACTGAGCTGGAACGCCTGTTTAACACTTATGTTAAACAGCAATAGGTATGGTAAGGTTACTACCAGAGTCGCCCCACCTATATTTGCAAATAACAGCAATGTTTAAGCGTTTCTGTTTATACAAAAGGCATTTTAAGAGAGACACTACAAAACATTTAAACTTAGTTTTCAACAATAGCAAGGCATATACGGCCAACATAGTTATTCAATCTTTACTAGAACTAAAAGATATACTATGTTGTGTATGATAGATTAAATATATATGCTCGTTTACTATAAAAAACGTCTGTTTATAATAAAAAAAACGTCGATACAAATGAGTACTTTACAAGATTGTATGATAAGTATTGTCTGTGAATAAGGCAATAAATGCATGAGATGCAAAATTACGTTTCATTACAGTAGTTTGAAAGTTGCATTCGGAATGGATACACATCGTTTTAGTGTTGTTATTTTGATTAGATTTTACCCCTACTAAGGATTCCATCTGTAACTTTTCGAAGTCAGAATTGAATTAAAATCTACTTGCTAGCTAGATAATCGGCGTTGACAATTTTGATTGCAATTATTCTTATGTTGCGTGTAAGTATGAAGTCAAAAATCACATTAGGATTACTGGTTTTAATACAAAGTCGAATAATCGCCAGATTAAAAAAAAGGAATCTGAATTACATATATGTGCGAGGGTTGATTTCGGGACTTTTTGTAACGATACGAACAACATTGTGCCACGTGGATAATATTATAATAAAATTATTTATAAATTGTATATATTAGTGATTTTTGCCGTAAGGCCGAATTTGCTTTCAGTAATTATGCACAAATGGCCTTAATTGTGTTCTCGTTTTATCCAAAAAAAAAATGTTAGAATGTACAAAATTGTTTTCTCAGAAACGTTTTGAGCTGGTTGAGTCAGGACATTGCTTTTTATATATAAAAAGGAGTATAAAGAAATATTTTTTCTCATAAACAGAGAACCGGTGACATAGATATCGTTTCTTAGAATTGTAAAAGAAATGGAGTACTAATCATTCGTCGTTGAAGAGAAACAATGAGAACTAGGCTTAGTTAAAGACTCTTAATGAATAGTACGCTTTTGCAATTACTTATTCAACGGTACTTTTATTCAAACGCATAGTTTCTTATAATATTTTTGAAAATATTAAAACCTGCTTAGTAATACGTGGATAATATTTAGCAGTAAATAATAATTTGAAACAAGTTTATTTACTTTTCAGTTACTTAAATGTAAATAAATTTGTAAAAAATAAATAACTAATAAATGATTATAATTTTAAAATAATTGCAATTAACAATAACAAATTTATGCCTTGCCTACCTGTGGTACCTATAATCCCATGATGAGAGGTACTTGTACTTGCAACAAAAATTATGCTATTTATTTACTCAACGTTTAAAAATAAAAATAACAGTACATTAAATTGTTGTGGTATTAAATATTAATAAATTAATTGTCTATCTTTAAACACAAAAATGTAACAATATAAAAATTACGTCTAATTTGCATTTTCAAATTTTTACTATTTTCTATATTTTAATCGCAATAAATTTATTGTAATCGCACGTGCATCTCACTTCTGTTCGAAATAAAATCGAGAACCAATGGTAGAGTTCTCACAGTGCGTAACGCGGTGGCTCGATCGAAGCTCATTTCATGGCCCATTGTGGCGACTTGTGAAAGCAATCACTCTGGAGTTTTTGTCGGAAATAATTACCGCCTATGTTCTAGTTGTCTAAGCCGGCGGTCGCTTGTAATAAAATATGTAATTGCTTTATTGCCACCTGAGATGTGTTGTTGTATGGTAAGTTGGGTTAAAAACACCCAGACCGAATGAGTGTAGAAAGCGTTAAGTTTTTTTTAAGGTCCAGGGAAGATGAGGCGTAAGGTTTTGCAAGGGAGGGTAACTAAGGGAGGGTTTTTTAAAGGTGGTAGAACTCTACGTACTTCGACTCCGGCGGCACCACCGGTACACCTATTTCTGTCTTATAGCGGCAGTTTTAAGCACTGCTGTGTTCTGGCTTGAAGGGTGTGGTCAGGGAGACAGACTTATCCGAGGCGTTCCATCTCAGTCCTCAGGGGTAGCAACGCATCTGTGGTCAACCCCAGGTATGACCGTGATCATAACTACGGTTGATTACAAATGTCCATGGGCGGCAGTGGCTACTTACCATCAGGTGGACTGCAAGCTCGTTTGCTACTGATATGTTATAAAAAAATATAATAAACTAGTACCGTCGCCACAAGTTAGGCTTGATTCAGGCCTTCTGTTTTTTAATATTATAGGAGTAGCAAACGAGCAAGCAGTTCTCCTAAGGTAAGTGGTTACAGCCACCCATGGACATTTGTAATCAACACTAAATAAGAACAGAGTTTTACTTACATTTATTTAAATTAGTTATAAACGCTTCCAAACACTTAAAAAACTCCAAATCCCCAAAAATAAATATGGAGCTCAATTAGAAACTTGATTAACTCCACAATTACAGATTACGTGGTTATTACAGAGATTTATTGTATAACTGTCAAGATTATTGAAAGCATGACACGATTATAAATAATAAAAAACATTTATGTTTATACGCAATCCGAGATTGCGTAGCGAAATTACCTCTTATTCGAAAAATGTACCTGAAAAAAAAATAGCAACTATTATTACATTAAAACTAAATTGAATAGGTACTATGATTTTTTTTTCTAATATACCGTTATTTGAATGGTAGTGGAAATTGCATGGTTAATTCGGGTAAGTACTGCTACTATGCCTATTTTTAGCGAGAAAGAAACTTCAGTGGGAAAGAGTGAAGTTATCTAAGACTTCAGCATCGCTTTTCCGTCTGTATGATAGTCTTCATGTTGAACCGGTGTTTTATATGGAGTTGATCACAGATGTCCATGGGCAGCAGTGACCACTTAAAATCGGCTGAGTCGTATGCGTGTTAGCCGTTTAAACGTTCTAAAATTTACTGAGAAAAATGCTATTAGGTATAGAAAAAACATTATTGTTAAAATTACACAAAATACGCTTACTTCATTTATTGTTAATTGTATTTTTTATCTGAAAAATATGTACAAATAAATATTTACAAGACAAGATATTGTACCTAATTATAACTTGAAAAAATAGTGCAGAAATCATTTCATTTCATCAGGTGAAGGTCTTCAATTTATATAAATAAATTAATTCATTTGTGTATTTTATTAGAAAACCGATAAATGTTTTTTTAATCCAAATACAATTAATACTCGAAATAAAAACCAAAGATATGTGTGGTCCCGTGAAAACAATGATTTTGGGAGACGAAAGTAAAATAAAAGCAATGTTAAAACTCCCCTCAAAACTAGTGCCGTGACGGAGCAGTCAAGTGTGAACAGTGTGTTAAATGTATCTTCCATCGATTGGTGTATATAAAAAGGGATTGTTTGTCTTTCTGAGCATCTGTTTACAAATTTAAATACATGATGGATATTTGGATGAAATAAAATAAATAAATTAATTGGACAAACACAATCTAACATGTCTGATATCTAAATTGAGATCACCTAATAACCAATGTCCACTTACGAGTATGAGTAATTTGATACTCGTAAGTGACCTCAGTGGCTACTCAGGTAGGAATGATAGCTTACCTACTTCGGGCATCTTGGGAGTCAAATCTATAATCTCTCGATTGAGTCAAGTTTCGATCTTACTCCATGAATTCTTCATAACTTTCAAAATATATTCAATTAGATGATCCCCGCGGTTTCACCAGCGTTTGAAAAGTAAATCAATAAACATGTCGCAAGACTGACACGGCGATAAAACAAAATAAATGTATCCCACGGGAACCGCACATTTTCCAGGGATAAAAAGTTATATGTTATTCCAGACTACTGTCTATGTCTGCACCAAATATCATCCAGATCCATTCAGTCGTTCTTAAGTTATAGAGTAACAAACATCCATCCACTCATCCTCACAAACTTTCAGCTTTATAATATTAGTAAGATTTTATTATCAAACAAGCCAAGTCGCAGGTATTAACTAGTATACATTTAAAAAACCAGTTTTGACATCATTTCACGTCGATCAACGGCTACCGATGACTAAGTCGGTGGTGGAGCAAAAAAACCCAGCGTTCTCAATGCGACTCATTTTATGAATGAAATAAGATTTTTTCTACGGAACCGCGTCAAATACGTGCTTTCCTTTCTCGGCCGTCTCGACGTGGATTCATTTTCGATGCCTCAATTTCTATCGGAAATAAATCGAAAAATGTTTGAACCGAAATTCGATCTTACGACGTCGTATCTAGAAGTCGCTTTCGGTGAGTTTGGCGGTGTGCGTGGATCATAGGTTTCTTCAAGGAGTTGTGGACAAGCTTGCTTCTGCATCTGTAAGAAATATCAGAACGCTTGGACGCAGATGTGGTCTGAGTAACGAGATTTTGTCTTATACAGGTTGATTCGATTTCGATTTCATTTAAGTTTGAAGGAAATGGGCGATGCTATTTATTACATAGGTACAAGTAATTTGTTGGCTGCGATTTTTAACATGATATGATGGTGAAGAATTATATTTTTAAGTATAGCTATATGACGAATGCTTGTGATGAATATAATTACATAAATCGCGTACAACAAATAATACTTAAACCCAGAAAATGAATCTAAATTCATTAGAAATCTGAAAATCGAAAAGCGGTATCTTAAGATAAATATATGGTAGATATACCATTATTAAGTCATGTCCCGTGTACAAAATTACATTATTAATACAAAGTTATAATAATACCTTCGTATTGAATTGAAGATACTATTTTGTCTTAGCTCATCAAAAATCAAAATCAAAATCAAATTTTTTTTTCAAAGTAGATGCTTTACAAGAATTCTTTTTGAATGTCAATATATTGTTTCTACCACCACAATACATTCATAAGCAAATGTATATCATTTTTATGTAATATTGTATGAATATCATTTTAATGTGATAATATTTTTAACATTTTAGAACATCCTATATACATTTCACAGTGCAGTAGTCATAGGCACGCGGGGCAAAAACTGCGGCGGCTCGTGGGAAGTCAATTACACGATTAGACCCTTCAATAACGTTACGGTTACTACTATGTAAGAATTTACGTAGGAAATAAGGGTTTTTGTGGGAGTAAAAGATGTAACAGTAGCACCGACTTGGTATATTTTAAACTCATTTCTACTCATAGGCTTAGGAACTTAAGCCCCATTAAGTATACACTTGATGGTGCTGGTATTAATAATTTATTTATATATTAAATTATTAGTTTAATAGTAAATATTTTTGATATTGTAGAGCATAGTTAAGACTTGATCATTGCCTGTTCACTTTTTGTCTTTTCATGAATTATGAATGTTAAAAATATCCATCCATATAGTACTGCGCTATTTTATTCAAGAGCTACTGCCACTGGCATACGTGTTAATGTCTGCAAGAGGTGTTGATGTTTCACAGGAAATCTCTGATGCCCATATTTTATTTATTTTAGTCATCTCTTACGGCATTCACGAGTAATATTGCTATTGAAGACTGACGTCATATAACAAGTGAGAAATGTGCCTACCTAAATTTGATAGTGTTTATGAAGGGAATGAAAATAAAAATTTATATTTCGCTATATCTGTATTGTGTCGGATATTACTTCATAAAACGTACAAAGACAAACATATGGGTACGATTAAACAACCGGGCTCAAAGCAGAAATCAAGTCAGTTCGAAAATGTAAGTTTGAAGCAGGAGTCGAAATTCGATATAGCTATATTGACCGGTAGGTCATGTAGGCTAGCAATACCTTAAGTCTAACTAACGAGCTAATTTAGTCAATTAATTATTTAAACAATATACAAGAACTTATCTTTTTAGTTGCCTTAAATGAAAATAAAAACTGATATCTGAAAAAACTTGTCGTTAATATTAAAGTTCGCAAAATTACTCCGTGTAGCAAACACCAAGCCAACACAAGACTAGAAAAAAACCAAAACTTATAGCTTCAAACCTGCATTCTTACATCGAGTCTACTGTTAAGTAAATGTAAGCAGAGCCCGACGACTGCGAGCATGTTTTTGTAACAGAATCTCGAGACCTCTAAAATAAGACAACAAAGGCCAGGTTTACATAAACGGCTAAACTTTCGAATGCTAACGTAATCGAGATCATGACTCGATGCTTTGTGCGGATCGATACGATCCATCGATCCCGACGCGTCGCGGCGTGCGTGCGCGCATGCATTATGTACTCGCATTCCTTTTTGGACCGGTGGCACGGGTGCTTGATTGGCGGTTAAGTTTTGTTATGAATAAGGATTTGTGCAAGATTATTGTTCATTTTTGTTGCGAATATGTTCAGTTCATAGCGGTGACAACAGTTTTAAGATAGGTATGGTGATCGAAAGTCAATCTTTCTGTGAAGCTAGTAAATTTATGATGTGTGAGGTAAACAAATAGGTATTTAATTTCTAAAATAAAATATGCTTTGATACATAGATGTTTGTTATAATTATTATTACTAGCATAGTATGTGAGGTAAAATACTTTTTTGTTCATAAATATTCTCTAAATAATGTTATGGTTATTTAATAGCTATAAGTAAATTTTCATTATATATCATAAGTAAACGTATTGCAATTGTAAAGTAGGTAAACGTACTTAGGTCGTGTAAAAAGTAAACTGTGTGTAAATTCTATTGAATTGTTCTACTAGATTAGACCACGTTATTCAGAAACTTGATCTAATTAAGATATCAGTAGCAAGCCTAAGTTGAAAACCTAAAAATCACACTGAAAAGAATGCATTCAAAAATGATAATAGAGTACAAACAATACATTCTATATGCTGCAAATCATATATTATGTCAAAAGTCTTAAAAATTCTCTCAAACATAATATATGTAAATTTTACCTATACCTAATTAACGAAATGGAATACCGATTCCTTCAGATTTAAGTATCTTTACCTATCTATGGACGAATAACAAACTAACAACGATTTACACAAACGACCATTTAAACAGCCGTTCAAACCCACGGTGCAACCGGGCCTGCCCTGCACAGAAACCCGATAGGCATCCCGCAATGGGATCGTTAGTTAGTGCAACGCGAAAGCTATTGCGAGTATTTTGCTTGAAATTAACAATTATGGGCCTACACTACATTTGTATATCAAGGGGTGTTTCACTTGAGGATTAGTGCTCGGACCGTAGATAACTGGGACGGTAACTTGGTTTTTAAGAGAAATAATCGTTTAGGGATAGTCAATTTGAAAATGTGTTAACGTTTAAGATTTAAAAACGGTGGTGGAACCCATCGTGGTTTGACACCGACAGCACCACAGCTTACCTATTTCTGTCTCATTTAACAGTGTTAAGCGCTGGTGTGCTCTGGTTTGAATGGTGTGGTCAGAGAGACATACTTATTCGAGGTGTTCCGACTTAGTCCTCAGAGGTTTCAGCGCATTTGTAGCCGACCTCAGATTGTGTTTTTATTTGGGGTTTATTACTAATATCCATGACCACTTACCATTAAATGGATTATATGCTCGTTTGCCATTTAAGTATAACATATAAAAGTCTTCCTTTGGTTCTAGGTAGGTACAGAAGGTTTGGAAGTTTTGGATCTTATTTCGTTCCATTAAATAAGATGTTCATTCGGATTATAACATTTACATGTGAGTAAGTAAACATAATATTCGCCCTTAAAATGTTTCTGACAGTACCTGCATAAGTAGCTTAGTACCTTCTCAGTATTATTCAATACAGTAGTATTCTCGGTTATAGTCGCAATGATCAGTTTTAGTACATGTTACGTATTTATCTTTTGGACAATCTACAGGTGGTAACACTATGTAATTTAACTGCTCTGGTAATATTAAGTCAAATGACTAACTATATCGCATTGGCAACCAATATGCATCGAAAATTAAATTAATCGATAATACAGGTACCTATCAAATTAAAACTATATTTCCCCAGGATAAGAAAAGTATCTACAGTTTCTATTCATATTTTTTGATATTGTGAACTCCGAACAAAAAAAATTCCATTTCACAAAAACAAAACATAAAGGAATCATTTATTGATTGTTGTGCCCCTGAACTGTAATTGCAGCCCACAGTTTAGTACCCCTGTCCGAATGTCCGCTTGACGCAAACTGGAACGCCCGTAACGGTAGTCTAAGAGGAATTGTGTGTATCAATGCTAAATGGCCGCACATGTATTTGCATATTGACTAATGCCCAACTATGTACTTTTGTTTTAGATTATGTTCGTTACATAATTTATGGACATAAATTGATCAAAGGTAGGAAATGTTAGGACTGCATGATGCTTCGGAGAACCCACCGGTTTGTTTTTTCTGCCTAACAACGGCAACGTTCTACGCTGTTTTTTCTGCTCCGCGGCGTGTGGTAAGAGAGACATAATTAGCCAAGATGTTTCTACATAGTCTTTAAGAGTAGCTACGTGTCTGTGATCGACTACAAGTAGGGCTGATCTTATTTCATGGGTGGCAGTGGCCTATCCTATCTTAATCTGGAACGCCCGTAACGGTAGTCTAAGAGGAATTGTGTGTATCAATGCTAAATTTACGCATACATTCGCATATTGACTAATGCCCAACGTACTTTTGTTCTAGATTATTATAGTACTATGAACAATAATGTTACCTATGTTATGACAGATTTTAGACATACAATCATTTTTTCGACTTCAGAGACACCACCATCACACGTCTACTGCCTGAATATAGCAGTGTTAAGCTCTGCAGTACTCTAATTTGTGTTATGAGCGATAGATTCTAATCCGAGGCGATACAACTTAGTCCTCAGGGTTAGCAAAACATCATAATTAACCTCAAGACACCAGGACATTAATGTTATTTAAGGTTCATTGCACATGTTCACAGGGTAATCGCTAGTTACTGGATGGCGCAGCATCGGTTTTAGTGGTTAAAGTTACTTGAGGTTCATGTGCAGTATTTTCCTAAATATCAGGTTGTAAGGATCAGTCTGGCCATCAAAGATTCTCTATCCCACAACTAAGCACAGATTAACGGATTAAGAAAAGAATGGAGCATTCAAATCACGATTAACATGACTTCAGAACATTTCATCAAACATCGTTCATAAATTAAATCCAGGCAAACAAATACCACTAACCCCTTTGCGTTAGATTTCCTAAACAATCGTCTCACTGTGACATATACTAGCAGGCGTCCATTACCGTCCCGTGTCCGATACCGGAAGAGTTCGCACGGCGTCGCAATAGCCGGTAACAACCTTCGACATCACACGACGGGGACAGTGATGTACGGTGATTTATCGATAACAGTAATGGTGAAAATGAGAAGATATCGATATTACTTCTTATTAAAAATGTGAGTACAAATACGTAGCCTCTATTTTTTACTCAAAATTAGACTAATATATTTTGAATTAGACTAATTTATTTGTGATATGCAATCTTCTACCTATGCATTTATATGTAGGTATATGCTACAAGAATCTGTAGCGTAGCGTAGGTACAGTGTACAAACAACTCATATCTATAATTTAATGACACGTATCACAAACATTTAAAATTCTATTACCAAACTCTAAACAATTAATGCGATAGCGTCATAACACCTCAAACTCTCGGACCCCATCGTCTAATTGAGATTGCCAAGAAGTTTGGATGACCCTAAAAATAATTAAAAACCCCAACCATTTAACCGTGGTACGTTAAATCTCATCTTGGAAGCTAGATAATTATCCTGGCGACACTCCAAAGTGTCTCGCTCATTTCAATTAGGTCTTTTAAATATTCAATGTCTTTAAAATAGGCTGCCCGATTGCAAGCGCTGGTTGAGTTCCATTACACCCAGAGGTTAAACGAGAGACGACGTCTTAATTTTACGAGCAGTTTTATGAGTATGGTCCTGGTATTGATAACTTGGTAATGAAGGCTGGATTAGCTTGTGAATTTTTTGGTTTAGGGTTATGAGTGTGGTTTGAAAGTTACAAGAGATTGTGTTTAGAGTTATGTGTGTGGTTTCAAAGGTTTTAAAGAATGTGTTTGATATCCATGAGTGTGATTTAAAAGGTTTCAGGAGAATTTTGTTTGTAATGAAATAACTAGGAGTTGTATTTGCAGCATTTTAATTGTGTATGTGAAAAAAGAGTATGATATGAAAAAATACTTGTCACAAATAGTTTTTTGTGAATTTCAAATAGGAAATGATTTATAATTATTACTAACTGGATTAGGATTATTTTTGAGATCGTCCAAACATGTGGATATCCCCGAAAACTATGTGCATATTTTAGAATACCACACGGGACCTTTAATCATAAAGTTAATAAGAACTTTGTATGAATCTAGGACTACATAACATTTAATTTTAATAATGAAAATTGTCTTGCTTCTTGCAAATACATGTTTAAAATTTCAATGTTAATAATATTAAAGTGCGCTAGTTCACTTCTATTACATCTTAATGTTAAGAGGGCACATTGGACGATGTCTTAATTTTACGACGAGTTTTATAAGTATGGTTTTGATAAAAATCAGTAGGTAGTAGAGACCAAAATGCTATGCTATGTTAAATACATATAAGTAGATTTGATTCTAACTTTTAACGCAAAACCATACAGATCCGAAATGCAAACAAGGTCCAAATCTATTTCATTATTAACACTAGCTACCCATCAGCATATTATTATCTACCATATTCACATAGTATAAAACAAAGTTGCTTTCTCTGTCCCTATATCCACATGTATGCTTAAATCTTTAAAACTACGCAATTGATTTTGATGCGGTGATTGAAGAGGAAGGTTTATATGTAATCTAACGCGTGCGAAGCCGCGGGCAAAAGCTAGTATAGTATCATTGAAGCATATAAAGTATTGGTTTACGTATCTAATTAGGTAAATCGTCTACATGTCATTAATATAGATTAAAATATTTGGGTTAAGTAATAACTGTAATTTCACGTTACTAGTACTTGTAGGTGTAATTAAGAAAGCTAATAATATTTAAGTTACTCAGTACAATACTAAATAAACGTAAATCAACTATAACTCATAGTTAAACATGATTTGAACAGTTTTAAACTTCAGAAGCAACAAATGAACAAGTGGCTCTCGGTCTCGTGGAGTCAACACAGTGGAACCCCAAAAAGTTCAGCCACCTTCAAACAATCGCTATTAGCAATATATCATGCCTTCCAAACAAATAGACAGCACTTTTTGCTATCCGCTAGTCCTCTAACTAGCAAATCAAAACCACATACTAAAGTGCAGCGTCATCTATCAAAGCGCGGTGAAATACCCGCCCTATCTCGATCGATATCGACAGCCAGACAGATGAACATCGACAAACCATCGAAGCGCACGGAATGCGTCCGGGCGCATCACTAGACGCACGCGGACTGATGATCATTGCTGCATGCGCTCTATAAATAATATGTTGTAAAACGATTTTCGATAGATTAATCTGAATCGTGCGCGCTCGTGCGCCGCCGGGGCAGCGAGGGATCTATTGTATCGATGCGTTTAGGAATCGATTAGAGGCGACGAGAAATCGATTGGTTTAGTTTAATTTTAATGAGTTTTAAAGGATGTAAAGTAAATAAGTAGAACAATGGATGAATATAGATATATTGGTTGGATATCCTTGAGCATATAAAAGTTCTCGCTGTTATCAATTTTACATAATGTATTACACAATCTACATGAATTTATTTCTATCTATCGAATCTTCATCATTCTGCTATCTTCAGATAAAAATATTTGTTTAATATCAATTAATTATTATATATTAAACGCACACACGTTTTAATTAACCGTGAGTTTTACGAGAGGTCGTTTGATTGGAGTGGATGAAGGTTTTACAAAAATGTACCATCGTAACATTTATCTTCAGCTTTCAATTATTAATGTCATATCATTATATGAGTTTGGCTTGGCAGCTTAATTGGTTTGGCAGCTTAATTCTTCAACTTACGACTTAAAAGTCGTCTGAAAAACGGAATACATCAGATAGGTAGATTTCATCAGACATGAACACTAAAATTCACGATAGTGAAATTTTCATACGGATCTCAAATATACATATAAATTATAAATCCCGTAAACAATCATCAATACACAAACCTTTCTCTATTATTTCCAATATGCCGTGTCTAACCCTTCACAGCTCTGCAGTCCCCCGCACGCGTGTCCGTACGTAGTACCTAAATGAGCTCGTTCTTGTGGGAATGTCCGCCAGACTATTTGCTGCTACACGCTCCACCATCTAAATGTCTGCTACATTCACTATTTACTCTTATTTATGCGATATAGGAATCGTTATTGACCCTAAGCCTGATTTGTGTTCAATTGCGTATCTACCTCGCGTTCGGATATAGGTTCAATTGTTACTGATATTGTTATTAGATGCGAGTCAAAACTATACCGTTACATACTATTAGACGCGCTTTCTATTCACTAAACCTTATATGGTCGCTATATAAAAATGACTACTCAAACTCTGAATAAACTTCTAATTTCATCAATTATGACGATACCCCTGGCGGAGCGGTTACTGTACCGGTCTGAATTACCGTGGGTCCCGGGTTCGATTCTCGGCTAGACAGATATCTGAATGATGACTTTAGATTCCTGTTCTGTGTCTGGGTGTTTGTATATTCGTCTTTGTGTGTCCATGGCACGACACAGGAGAAAAATCCTACTGTGGGGCTATAAGCGTCGAAAGCATTTTTAATAAAGTTAAAGAAATATATAGCAACGCAATTATTAATATGAGGTAAGGCTCTAAACCCAATATCAATACCAATATGGGGGACGTTTCCCTCTTGGTCCCTAGTCTATGTGACTACAGCCGTGATTCATCAGGAATTCATCACAGATGCCTATGTGCGGCTGTGACTACTTACCATCAGGTGGACTGTACGCTTGCGTGTTACTACTATCCTATAAAGAAACCCATCAAAACAGGGCTTTATTCTGATAGAATGCAAGTTCTTAAAGCTAATATATGTACAAAATGTACGAATATAACTAAAGCACCCTTTATTACACAGCAACTTAAGTACCCATAATACTTGTGTACATCCTCATCATGATCGTTATTAAAAGAGCAGTTTTCATATCAAAAATTCTCTTTACACTTTCTTAACTGGAAACTTTAAGCCCCATAAAACTTTTCAAGCGTGCTCTACATAAGTTTAACGTTCGCTCCAATACTATAGTTGTACCAAGATATATTTACACCAACTTCGCTTTACCTACACCTTATCTTATGAGTATAAGGTTGATAATTGGTTAGCATCTAGTTTGTCAGGTGCAAAGTTGTTTGTTTTTTTATAGAGGCGTAAAATACAAGCCTGTTGCGAGAAATAGCCATAAACAGTCGCGGGTGTGTACCGAACTTTATCTCCATGTGAACAGTACCTCCCGTGGACCGCTTCCGTATGTTTATGCAATGTAAATATGAATTTAAGTAGCATTACAGCTGATATATTCCAGAAAGTGACTGCCTTTATCTTAAATCTAGGTACGTTGTGATATACCTCTGTTTTAAGTTTCGCTAAGGACGTGTCTGAGTAAAAGTGGGTTGCGAGAAGCGAGTGAAAATATGAACAGAAATGGAAGTGGCGAATGTAATTGACGAATAGGTGTCATCGCGTATGCATAAATTTATGTGTGGTCACTGTCAGAAAATAATAAATAACTTAAAATAAATACCACCTCAGTTCGCAAAATCGTCGGTATCAACGGAAACTAAACTAGAACGCGTCGTGGAAGTACAGAGATACTTACTACATTCTGCAAACCAGAACATATTATCATCAATTTACTTACAAGTTCAATAGTTATGATAACATAAGTAAAAGTAAAGCTAGTTTAATATTTAGCTACAAAAAATACGAAGAAGTTATGTAGTATTGTAATGCCAAATTTTTACATAAATCAATAAAATAACCATGAAAGTAAGAGACAACTGGAATTGGCAATTGGGCGAATCGAGGCGAATACCAGTATGATCTCCGTAGCCTACTTAACGTCAGTGTTTGCTAATCATTGACACGTAAATTTCGTTTTTGGGTCAGTAAATATTTTTGTAAAACATCATAAACATGTCTCGTTAATATGACAAGTGACAACAGGCAACTGACACAAAACAACTAATAAAAGTGCAGCTTTCTTAGTGGTAAGAATATGATTAGGTACTGATTTCTATATGCTTGTCTGGCTACAGTGGTTCCGATACTAATTGGCTTCTATGCTACACCCTGTTGTCCCTTTCTTTCATTATCATAACTGTCGACCATCTCATCGTTGTCTGTCTGACAAGTCATTAACTGCTTTTGTTTTTATCATACGTTCCATACAATAAGTGACGTGTTTATTA
>DWPV01000781.1:0-24946 GCA_018251915.1 Urbanus proteus proteus | reverse complement strand
GGTACTCGTGCCGCGCCAGCCCGAACACGTCGATGCGCTCCTCCTTGCGGTACGCCAGGCACGCGCGGATGAAACTCTGCAAACGCAAACCAATTTTTATTTCTCTTATAACGGTCTTGCCTGCCAGCGCGCAAGCGAACAGAACAATTTAAAATGGTGATTGATAAATAGTAATTTCACGTGAACATCACACCTCATCTTGCCTGAGATATGTGAAAAAGCCTTTAGAGTTAGAAAAAAATTAAATATGTCCACTTCTTAAAAACTTTATTATGATACAATAACATTCAATGACATGTTTAAGCTTCTGAAAATTTTTGTTGGTGAGATTTCTCTAAAAACCTCAAATGAATAAAAATCAATAAATCGATATTTAAAAAGTTCAATAGATTAAATTTAAGTTTTCAAGGTTAATATCCCAAATTATAAGTAAGTAGTTTTTGCAATTTGTCTACACCATATAACATTGGATCTGAAACCTTTTAAGTGAAACAAGCCCCATTATCCTTCCAGAATAATCCTATTACACAAAAAAGAGGGTGTAATCAATAAGAATACACAGTATTAACAGTATCTCATTAGTTAAATAAACAATCGCTAAGCTTATGTACTAAAACCACAGGGAAAAGGTTTAAAGCAAAGGGTAGACCTGTAGTTCGACACCATAGGCACAATCGCCACACTAACTGCCTTACAACAGCAGTGTTAAATGTTGCTATGGTTCTGGTTTGAAGGGCGTGGTAAACGAAGCAGTGGTTTGCAACGCAATTTCGTGGCATTTTAATATCTGTCACATATTTGTTTTAACGTTCAACACTACTTGCAGTGCCAAAGGAATGAAGCATATAGCGAATGTTTGGTAGCCATCAGGTAGTAGGCAATGCATTTGGGTGCGACCTCAGTTAAAACTATTTTTATGATCATGAAGAATGTCCATGATCAGCAGCATCAGGTAAACTGCACTCTCCTTGCTTACTTCAATATTACAAGTAAAGAATCAAATTTAATTTCAGTTTATTATATTTTATAAACATTGATTTCTGATTAACATCATCTGAGTTTTACCAATATGGATGTAGTGCACAGAGTATAGAAGATACAAATGATAAAATGTATAACATACCTTAGCCTCATTACTGACAGTGGGCTTGTTGGCAAACTGAACCTCAGTCGCCTTCAGAATGGTGTTCTCCTCTAGTATAGTGGCCTGGCTCTGGTTGTGACCAAAGGGCTTCTTGCCGTACAGGCACTGGTAGAAGATTACACCCACGCTCCACACGTCCACCTTACTACTGATCTTTGGTGGGTTCTTGCCTACTACGAAGCACTCCGGTGGCAAGTACCTGAAGAAACATGGTAAAAATTTACATTAGTAACAGTGAAATAGAAGAACTATATACATAGGGATTGATTGTTGAAATATACATGGTCATTGATGTTATACAACAATTTTTTAATACTCCTGTGTTCTCACTTGATTAAATAAAAGTGTTAAATGAGAATTTCAAAACATGGCACCAGTGACAAATGCTATAATACATTAACAATCTAAATTTTCGTCGTTGTGCCTGACAAATTCCATATGTGCATTTTTTGAGTTTTTCTTTTTTATGCTAATAGAGGATAGATACTTTTTTATCAATTCATGCACACGTGTTTTTGTAATTAACATCCATAATTTTGCATTTTTAGTTTTTTTAATTAATAGCGTTGTTGCCTTAAAAATCAGTTTTTTGTTGTTTTCCGAAACCACGGTAAAAACACAAGCAGAACTTGTCAGGCGCAACGACGTTATGTAGAAGAAATCCTACTTGAAAAGATGACCATAAGGTCGCAAAGACCAATCAATTATGAGGATGAAGATTTCTTTCATAAAATTATATCATAAAGAGAAATTGGAAAGCTATTTATCAGAGTGTGAGCACTTTATTACATTTATTGAATTTGCATCGTACACCATTGTAATAAAAGTGTGAAACTGGTATCTTCGGTCTAATGATTCACTTACACTCACAGGTTTTGATAAATATTAAATATTGAGAGCTCTTACTATGGCCCCATAGGAAATAGAAGATAAGAAAGGTATTTATACACTAGTGACTAAGCATTCGATTTGTAACAGGACAAGTACTTTATTTGTAAAGATAAACAGATCATTTTAAAATTTTTGAATGCCTTTTGTTCAATTCTTTTTGCCTTTGTTAAGTTTTTAAATGTGAAAACAGTATGTTTACATTTTGTTGATTGTATTTCATCCCATAGTTTTATTTCAATTTCCTTAACACTACACTATCTTCTGGCATCTCGTAGAATTTTTAGCTACTAAGAATTCCTTTATTCAACTGTGGCCAATATAAGAAACGCAGCAGTCACAGTTTACAGATTAATTAATCTCAATATCTCACTTGTACAAAACATAATGCAATTTTCTTTAAATTAATAAGAAGATTCACAGTTTTACAAATATTTACAATTTTTTTTAAATAAATGATAACAAGACTCACCAGTAAGTGCCTGCTCCTTGGCTGGTGAGATCCATGCCGTGGTCGGGGTTGTAATTCTCCTCGTCCATCACCTTGGAGAGGCCGAAGTCTGTGATCTTTATCTCCCCACAAACATTGCCCTCTGTCAGGAGGATGTTGCCAGGCTTCAGATCGTAATGGATCACCGGTGGTTTAATTTCGTTTAAATACTTCAGTGCAGACACCACTTGCATGACGATTGAACGTGCCTCGCGTTCCGGAATAGTCTTATGCTGTAATGAAGTGTAAGGAACGATAAATATGGGATTGATTTAAAATATCAAGAAACTAAAATATAGTATCAAAATCCTGTCCTTAATTGAAAGAACACAAGCCACAGTATTTGAATCTCATCAAATAACAATAAATTAGAACAGCATGAAATTTATAAATATAGAATATTACAAGAGTTTAATCTATAGAGTTGATTATGTCAAGTCACCTTCAGATAATGATAAAATCTACACGTATTTCACGAAACATGTGTCTAATACTCTACAAGTAAATTTAAGATTCATTCACAAAAAATAGTTTTTAAAAAAAAATTACCTGTTTGAGATAGAAATCGAGATCATGACCATTGCAGTATTCGAGAACTGTACAAAAGGAGTTTCCATCTATTTCAAATACGTCGTATAGTTTCACGATTCGCGGATGATCTAAAGCCTTATGAATATTATATTCCCGTAGTGCATGTCTGGAATTAATGAAACACATCTTTGAAATTAATATGCTCAAGTTGAGTAGCTCATTTCAAAGCACTAATAAACTATCTCGCCACTGTTTGTTAAAGTTATAATCTACCTATGCCACTGCACACACACAAACCACCAATTTTTAATTTTTTATGTGTTAATATTCATGTCTACTAAAAGTTTATCAAACATTAAAGCAGCGAAAAAGGTTGGATGATAAAGCAAGATTAAATCTATCAATTGGTTGTCAACACACACACACAGACACACACACACACACAATGTACTCCCCTGTCGAGTTTCTAAAATTGAATAAAATGTAAAATTCCATCACTCGTATACAGACTCACTTGATATAGTTGGCCTTCTTGTCTTCCTTCCAGTCTTTGTTTAGTTGGTGGACTTTGCAGGCGGTATACCGTTGTTCTCGCAAGTCAAAAGCCTTGTGCACTTCGCTAAAGCCACCCTTGCCTAGTAGCATTAGTAACAGATATCTGGAATTAAGTAAAATATACAAATTTATTTTATCCTTTGAATTTCCTTTGTGAATGTTTGTGAAAGGGACAAACTCGGGAGCCTTCCCATGTAACATCCATACATACTGTGGTTACCGCGATACGCATGCTAGGCGCAGTGACCATTAGCAAAAACCCCAGTAGATAAGGCCGATATCCAGCAGAGGACCACAAATATCTGATAGACAGATGGAAGTAAAATGAACTGCTAATTCATTCAGTTCATATTGTTAATTTTGTTACAAGAGTTCAAAGTGTACAATTCAAACAGTTCTGCAGTAGTGCAAATATCTTTATCCGCAGGAAATAATGAAACATTTCGGTGCAATCTTAATAAGAAACAAAAAAAACTTTTATTTAAATGTTATTCTTAATTTTGCATTAATTTATATGTAATAGATAGAAGACATAGCTTACCTATCAGAGAGAACAGGATGCTGTGAAAATCTGCTCTGATCTTCATTGTGTATCCGTTTTAGTTCTCTTATGTGTAGATTTCTTTCTCTTTCTAACTTTTCCATCTCTAGCTGCAAATCTGCATCCTCTTTTTTTAGTGCCATTTGCCTTAACTGTAAATACGTTAAAGATTTATAAGTAAGCTAAAAATTTCGACAAAACCATGTAAAATGCCGTAGTTACCGTTACATATGAATTAAGAATTGAAACAATGATAAGATGATTCTGTAATGAATGGGGAGGATAATTTTAAGCTTTGTCGATAGTATCTGCCTGTATCTATAGATGAGATAACATATCATATTATAATGTACAGCAGTACAATATAGTGACCAAGCCCGGCAGCCGCTAAAAAGTATCCTTCCCGGTTGTTTTAGTTTCATGTGTATTAGTATGTGTTTGATTGTAAGAGCCACACAGTTCACCAGATCCTAACCCAGTTCATATTTGTAACAACCAACTTTAAACAGGCACCAATCACAGTAACGTAATATTCATGATATATAACAGAATACTTTATATAAGTATTTCTGCTGAGCCACACCCTTAAAACCAGAAAACAAAATTGAATAGGCCCTTTTTAAATGGCCCAGGTAGGAAACAGACTCTGCAAGTCTATTATCACTTGTAGTCAAGTGGTAACTGCAGTTCATAACCCCTGTTATTGAACTGTTGATTTTAGAACAGGTTGATCAACTTATGTTGATTACAGATGGGTACCTAAGTTAGAATACCTTATAATATATATGCCTTATAACACTCTTCATTACACTACTGGTATGATGTCAAAATATGTGGCAGTGGCAGAACACACATTCTGCCACCTTTACACAACTAACGGTCAGACCTTAAATATACCTTACAGTATAAATAGTGTTAGAATTATGTTAAAAGCATAAAAAAATAATCACCATGAGCCTAACCTTGAGTATCTCATCCGCCTCATAGTATTCTTGGCCGGTCATACTTGGCAGTGGGTCCGGTTTGAGGAAAGTGGGCGCGTCGGTGCCGTTGTGCAGCGGCTGCGGCTGCGGCGTGGCGGGCGCCGACACGCTCGACGTGCGCTTGCCGCGCCCGCCACCGCCCTCGTTGTTCGACGGCCGCTTCTTGAACAACTGCTTCTTCTGACGGTCTATTTCCTCCTTCTCGGCTGTTATCTCTTCCTGCCGCCTACAATAATAGTACACAATACGTCAAAACTAGGATACCTAAAACGTACCAATTCAGCAAGAAAAATATTTGCATGGCTTTTCTACAAAATTCAAATTTACTTATAAGGGTGCTCCATATTGTAATACTAGCCTGTATTATTAATGGAAGATTCGATTTTGGAAATATGCTTACAATATTAAGTATATTACGATATGCTTACAATATTAAGTATATTGTAAGCATATTTCCAAAATCGAATCGCATTGTTCTGTTTGATGAGCTTGTTTATAAATTTAACAAAATTCATGTTACAAATTGTATCATTACAGTTTACACACTGTAATTCTTAGTTGACTCACAGATGTAATGCACAAATGTGAACTTTTGCTTTACAGACACTTCTGGATACAGCACCCTTTCTATTATAAGTCTTTTGGTTAAGTAACTTACCTTGTAAGTTCTTGAAATGCATATCCATCAGTCCAATTCTCTTGAAAGGTAGCACCAACACGTTGGGTGACAAACTGACCGAGCCTAAGCCTATTTTGCATACACCTTTGTCTCGCTTCCTTTTTTTCAATAGTACTTTTTTCATTTAATAATTTCTTCACAACTTCTATACACTTATTAATGTGTGATTTATGTTGGTCTATTACCTGGTGAGAATAATACACAAACATTAGTAGATATTTTCACTAGTTAAAGAAATTAGGATAAATAAATGTTAAAAAAATGTATTGCATATGCACCTTGCACTGTGCTTGAACTTGATGTTTCAATTCTTCATTAGTCCGTGTTAATTCTTCTATTCTATTATTCCTTACTTCTAAATCAGAAGACGCTTGAGTTTCTAACTCTTGTATCCTCTGACATGTCAGTTCTGTTTGAATCTGGAGACAAAAGTAACATGATACATGATGCACAATGTGTGGTACTACTTTACAAGGACTAGTGCATAATCCTTTTAGGAGAATGATTTTACCTGTTTAACAGAAGTATGAGGTCGTGATTGAGAGGCGGAACGTAAAAAAACATCTCCCGAAGGCATTAGGGCTGATGGTGACGGTGGGTACTGAGAAAAGAGAGACATAACTTTTTACATGTAATATAACACTTGACTATGAGAATAAACAATTTAGTTAAGTTACCACTCTTCAATATAATAATAAACGTATTTTATATTTCATTCTATAAAGTAAAAACATAACAAATAGAAGAGATTAAGCAGATACCTTTCATGACATACTACAATTTTTATTAATGGTTATATCAAGATTTCTTAAATCTTACAAGTTCAATGATACAAATAGCAACTTCATATATGCTTTAACTTCACAAAAATCTCAGGCAAACATATTTCTCGTATAAAGCAGCGATGGTTGCACTAACAACATTCATCCGGCTAGCCATAGCTTATGTAAACATTTAAATTGAGTGCAACGGTAACAATTCATCTGTAATCAAACCTTATCTGATGTTAAGAAGACTCCGTTTCTGTTTATATCTAGACTATTCTACATATAAACTAAAATGAATGCAACTTACCATAGGATAATTAGCGCCTTGGGGAGAAGGAGATTTGGCTCCAGTATGCCGGACAGGGCTGGATGATGGGTGCTTACAGAAATATTCCCTTATATTTTTATCTGAGGAGTTATGCCGCTGCTTCCCACCACCTCCTCCACCGCCGCCTATGCCTTCTTCACCTGTAAATCACATAACAAATACTTAAAAACAACTTTTATTCATTGTAAAGACACACCCTGCCGATCCCCATTTTGTAGGTACCATGTACAGTAAGTACTAGTTAAAAGAAAAACATGTGTCTATGTATCTAATATAATCAATAAGATGTGTATGTTAAAATATTGCACCAAGAGGGTATTAACATACTTAGTAAAAGTAGAGCCAGGAAAGAATAAATTTAACATAATGAGTAAATCGCATAGTAAATTTTAATTGACTTTCCCTAGGGCTCATTTACTTGCTATTTATAACATTCACTATAATATCAATATTTTTGTAAAAATACTGCTTAATCAAAATATTGATTTATATATTATGCCTTATAAATCGTCATATAATTGCAATATATTAATGATAATTACCTTTCCGTTTTCTTTTTCTGTCAGTCACAGTAATAGTAGGTGTTGCACCACTAGGTGGCACAAGGGCACTCCCAGGCACAGCACTGGAGCCTCGCATAGCAGCAGACTTCTCTGGCGTTAAAGCATCAACTTCTTTATCACTATGCGAAGACCCTGCAATAACAATATCATTCATATACCTCTAAATCATGATTATGTCAATATTAGAGAATATATTACACATATTGTTTTCATAAATATATAATTTAAAACTACATACAATGCTATCATTTCTTTATCATCATTAATCCACTATCTAACACATTTATGATCGCATTTTAATAAGTAAGAGTAAATAGGGCCAGGGCTAAGTACAAGCTGCACTTATTAAAAAGTTACCAACTCACTTTTTGCTACAGAGCTGAGCAGACCGATGTGGTTAACGCTATTCCCACCGTTATAGAAATGCATAGTGTCACATAATATGTTCCGTTCACAGAAGAATAAATGGCACTTTCACAGTTCCTATCCGGCATCGTACACAATAATGTGACGTCACAGTCCTTTTGATGGCAGTTTTCCACATAAGTTTTGAGTTCTATCTAGTCCGTAAATAAGGTTAACCTCGGCATCTCGGCGCAACGCAAAGTAAACACTCGACATCACTGATCACTTCACGACGTTTAGTATCACTTTTATCACCAAATCACAATTTACCTGTGCTCATATTGGAGTCCTGATTATGTAGTGGCTGCCCCGTGTTGACAGTAGTTTGTGGTGCCATCTGAATTTGTGACCCAGCTGACATCTGTAAAGAAAGATGGCGTCTTTACATATGACTCGCCCACTTCATTTCGATTTTACTTGCATTACCACTAATTTTAGCACTATTCTCACTTTACTCACACACTATTCTACAAGTAAACGTTGTATATTACACATTTTAATAGGTTTTTTACTTCAATTATTCGTATAACCTAACAAGTTTGACAAGTTGTAAACTCCAGCCGCGACTCGCGACAATCGGATACGCATCCGCGGGGAGCGGTAAACGCGGGGGGAGTGGAGAATGGAGATCGTCACGAAGTTTGCTCCGAATGTAATAATAATAATAACGACGGGCGAGGCGCCATTTTACAAGGATACAAGGCCGAAAGCATTGTTTTTAAAAATTAGAAAAGGTTGGGTACACGATACTTCGATAAATCGACAGACAACTCAATACAAACCGATTTCGCAAGATCGACGTGAAAGGTTTAAGTTAGCATTCGTAGTATAGTTTCCGGCAGGTCAACAGCCCGTGATTTGTGGTCGCGGTCGGCGTAAATATTGCACAAATAGAGAAATATAGAAATGGCATCGCCAGATAGGAATCGATCGTTCTGCTAATGTTTATATCGTTAAAAATGTACAGTAAGCTAAATCGTTCACCGTTAATTGAAAGTACCTACAGGCCGGGTATGTATGAAATCGACTTGACCGATTATTCCCGCAACGAGGTGCGGTGGCAACGGCGGGTGGCGGGCGGAGTGCCACCGACCTGCGGCGAACGAGTACGTGATATCGGCGCTCGTGCCCCACAACAAACTGCTTACTGGACGTGTTACGTAGGCGTCTGTGCCGCGATGTACCAACATAAACACAGATAGGTAGGTGTACTCGTGTAAGTACCTAAATATATAGGTACGTATTCGGCCGAGCCGCGAGCGATAAACTTGTATACGCAAGCCAACACTGAATATTTTATAGGTACATGACTTGGGAGTACAGTCCTGAACTTAGAATTGGGCTAGCTTGAGTAATATAACTCGGGAATAATAATTTATATCCCAACAGAAGCTATGCAATTGCATAATTGAGATATTCTCACATAAAAATCACTTATCATTCAGATTAATAGTAACTTTTCGATTTAAAATTTTGTTTATAACTATAGAACTAGGAAGGTAGGTACTTAAAGACAGGGTTAACGCTTTAATTAGTCTTAAGTACACTTTTGTGTGCCGAAAATCTAATAAATATTATGTTTATACCTACAAAAGTTGTTTTATCTACCTTGATATCAAACTTTTGAAGGACACGAATTATTTACACAAATAATTAAAATGTATTCTGCATGCAAAAAACGTGAATTCATACAAGGTAGGTAGTTGTTTTACAATTTTGCAACACGGTTGGCTGATAAACGCCACAACTACAGATAGATAGATAGCCAACCTACAAAATCGATATCGCAAAAAATATGTTCAAGTGGGTAGCCCATCTGCCAGAAATGTTATACACCGATTTTCTAGTGACAGTAGAGGTTCAATAACATTATCACTTAACACATTCTTACTAAATCTTACAACATAGTGTCTAGAATGTGTAGTGACAAAATAAATTACTGTTCTAATACCTCCTTCTAATCAATTACGACTGAAAATAAAATATTGAAGTTTATTGTTCGGTTATTGATAGCAAGCGGCGAGAAGTGCATTATAATTGCGAATAAAAACCGTAATACCATACAAATAAAGTACACTCAATGAGTCACATTGAGACAACACAACATGGTCGGTGAAACATATCAAACGAGCATATTAGCATTATCGTCGTAACGTTGCCGCTCTGAACTCCCTCCGGTGCCTCCTGCCCCCTCCTCGCCGGAGCTACCACCTCCTTACCATTACTAAACTAGCAACAAAAGAACAGCGCATTTCGATTGAATCAAATTAACGATAAGGAAAATAATAGACCACGTGACGACGACACGAGTTAAAATAATATTCAAGTCTCACATATTTCTGACAAGGCTAACTGACGTAATTTCCTGATAACGGGCAGATTGTCAGGAATTGTCTATTTACACTCCAAAACCGATTCAATAATATGCCATTTGGGGCATTTGATGCGTCGAGCGATATAAAAAGTTATAAGTGTGTAAAATGTTAACACGATCTTTGAATCGACCAATGATTTGACTGCGCAGTGCTTATTGTTGTGTCTATTTTTAGCGCACCTAGCATCAGGCGAATGGAAAGTTAGCGAGCTGGCAACATAATATGTAGGTAGATACATGCATATAGCGCGTACATACATGGACACGCACATAAAGACTAAAGCGTCTAGCGCAAACTGCTACGTTGCGAACAAACACTCGAAGTTGAATTGCAAACTTTAATTACCCGGATTGAAAGCGGGAATTAAACGCGGAGCGTGTGTTAAACTGAAATATGGTTTATAACGTGGACGGCAAATTGTCGCAGAATCGATCCGAGCTCAGTACAACTGAATTACCTACTGGTTCACGAAACGTTTGATAACAATTTAGAGCTGAAGAACTCTGCGGCTGTTATTGATCACACCCCGCCCCCATCCCGCCTCACTAAACTGCCCAACTCATTTCATCTCAGATTACAATTCTAAGCCAAGTTAAAAGTACCACTCGCATAAAACATCCCTTTTAAATTCCGCTGGTGTGTAATGTACCAAGAGTTTAAATTGACGAAACAATTCAAATAACAAATGTAGTTTTTACATCTTAAATGCATCTTGTTAAGTAAGGGCTTCTTATCGGATGAAGCTCGTAGTTTTTTAACAGGAGTCATATAATATATTATGTATTATTTTTAGGTAACTTTATTTATAATTGCCCGTATGTTACTCTCGAGCATCTCTACCCATGTTAACCCCATGCACTGTTTTATTTTAACCAACTAAAGACAGATGTTATCAAAAACAGATTTTTTTGCACTTTACCTCTCTCTAGCGAGTCTAGCGGCATCTAAAAAGTTATAAATGTATGAGGCTATCAGGTGATAAAAAGCCAGATATTTAATAATTTTTGTGGTGTATGTAATCATTTTTGTACATAACTATTTAACGCAAAACCTATTTAATCTTAATGTTTTTTTTTTATTAATCATGCACAGCAAAGTATGTTTTTTTTAAATATCAAGATTATTTTCATTATCTAAAGGTCTTCTGGGTGTACTTTCGCATGAATTGCTCGCTGTCGCCCCTTGAGCTGGGCTCCGCTTTTTACACTGGGGTGTCGTGTCGTGTCTCTGAAAACGCCACGTGGAGTTAAGGTGCTGTGATTAATTTTGAGAAACAATCTTTTTTTTTAATAAACCTGCATACAGGCGTACCATATATGTTTAAGAAGCTGTATGCGTTGTAGGTGCTGTGGCACAACACAATACATACACAAACACATTTAATCTTTTTCATTTAATTTTTAATCAGAATTCATCATTCAACATCGAGCTGGCCTGAAATTGAAGTGGGAACCTTTTGCCTGTCCAACTGATATGGTAATTATAATCTAAACTACAACAGCGTGAGTAAAATAAAATTAAACAAACCCCTAAATACGGACGTAATCATGTGTTTTGATTTTTATAGTCGTGGTAAAATAACACAGCTACCTCAATATACCATATTTTTACACGCCTAAGTAAAAGCTAGCACCGTGTCGGGGGTTGGGGCGTGTGCATATCTGCGGCGCAGGAAACTGCGTCTCGGCTCGTCTCGTTGAAGACAATCAATACTCAGTCACATCTCTGTCCCGCATTCATTGTAGAAGCGCAGTACCGCGGACCCCAAAATCCCCTCTTCCGGTGCGGTGTTCAGCCGCGTGCTGTTTAACCCAATTTTCTAGTGCGAGGGGTGTGTAGGGCGAGGTGCAAGGGGGGTAGAGCCCAGAGCCCGGCGCAACTTCGGCCGCAAGTGTGCAGCGACGACGGGGCGCCGCGAGATTCGAACCAGAGCCTGCAATATTGATTATTCCTACGAGTAGTGCCTGCTCGTCTCCTCATTACACAACCGTGCTCTCCGCTCCGCTTAACTTGAACCGCAATTGCCAAACAAAGCGATATCTGGCTGTAATTATGAGGCGAACTGTACTATTTAATTGAGCCCAAGTAAAATTATTTTTTACGAAAACCGAAAGAAAAAATCACGCTATTTTTACTTTATCAAACATTAAATAATAATCGTACAGTATATTATTATTGTTATGCATTCGTGATAGGATGAGTTCACAATTCTTGGAAATGCTCCTTAATGGAAACTCCGTGAATTTAATTAGAACTATGAGTCATTATATTTACTCTTGTTATTAATACTACATGGTTATAAAGGAACTTATTATTGAGCGACAAATTGTTTGAAAACATTAAATTAATACTGATGTACCTATTGGTGAAAAATAAAAAAAATAAAAAGACGAAAGGACCAATATTTATTTAACTCGCTTTCCAACTGTCCAGGGCCAGGTCGATAAAGACAAGCTGAAGAAGCAGCAGGACCGATTTTTTTAAACATATCCTTTTAAAAAGTTAACAATATACCAAAATAAAAACTTCATAGACTTTCCAGTAATGACTACGAATGCGATAGAGCATTCTGAAGTACCGCTCTTTAAAAAATAGGTACAAACTTCATAATTTCTTTTAAAGGGACGTACGCTCCCAAATAAACATTCCCGAGGGACCTTTTAATACTGTAGTTTTATTTTCAACACTCACGTACTAACAAAAACTTTTCACACGTCAGCCGAACATATAATCTGCCTCGCCATCTTTGATGTCTGTTAAAATATCAGATTTGTTTTTTTACAAATTAATGTTAATGTCAAAGATCTCAACATTTTTTAAATTGATGTACCGATTTAAATATCCTTTTCGAGTTCAAATTTTGCTTAATAATAATTTATGTTTACTCTGTGGTTTTGAAATCAATAAATTCTAGCTCGATTATAAGATAATTTTAGTGGTTTTGATTATATGAAACAATAAAAAATGATATTGAGTTTAATGAACTTATGAATAAAATTTCATTAAAATGTATTTTAAATAAACTCAACTGCCGCTTTGACTGTACATTCTATTTCTATGCTATAACAAATTAGTAGCTAATAATTTATTTGTTTATACTAGACAAGATAAACAAAAGTAATAGTAAAATGTGGATAAAACATGTTATTACATACATGAATATTTGTTTGAAAGTCCAAGGATTTCAAGACAACATTTATATCCAGATCAGGCTCGATATGATAACCGCCAAGGTCTACAAATCATTCATATCTAAAGTTTTCTTAAGATATAACTGCAAAATCACACGAATAAAATTATTTCGCTGAAGAGTTTAAGATTATTTTACAACACTCATTATTAGGTAGAAAAAACTCATTAATAGCTTGTTTTAGCCCTCTTCAATTCAATATACGACCTATATTAATTGTCATCGTTTCTTTATTGACGACCCCCGTGGCGAAGCGGTTACCATACCGATCTGACGCGCAGTAAGTCCGGGTTCGATTCCCGGCCAGACAGATATATGAATGATGAGTTTAGTTTTCTGTTCTGGGTCTGGGTGTTTGTGTATTCGTCTTTGTATGTCCATGGCACCCACCAAGCGTCTTTATTACAAACATTTATAACAAAAAAATAGTAACACGACTGAAATGAATCCGTTATCAACAAAAGAGACAATAATGACATATTGGTCTTCGTATAAAATGTCAATTTGCAACTACTGTGTCGCATACCTGGCGCAGGTAGTATCGGAATCCGACCGAAACTTCGGCTTCTGTCACCTGAGTCGCCTTCGACAAAATCTTCGGTTTCTGCCCATTTTCGTCGAAGTCTAATGCTTCTAGCAACCGCGGAAATTGAACGAATTGTTACGAATACGCGAGATCCCAATGGAGATGAGATAATAAAGCGCGAGGAGAGACAGACACTCCCGTTGTGAGCTTGCGCCGCCAATTGCGTTGGTAATTCACATTTGTGATTACTTCTAAATGTTAAATTATATATTTTCTAAATATGCAAAGTAATTTTAATCAGCGTTTAAAGTTGTTTATAACAACTTAACGACTAACTAACTGAACAACTTGACTTTTAATCAACTTAACGTATAATTAAAATTTAGTTAATCAGGAACTGATTTTTTTAAAGATTTTCAAATCTTTGGCTTCAGCCAAAAATCAACCTTGGGTTGGATACGAGGTGCATATCAGCAGCGATATCAGAACTGATCGAAATTGTAAATTTGTTGTCATTAACCCCAGCATACAGAATATTGAGGTGGTATGAGAAAACAAAGCACATTTAACAAGATTTGTATGTAGGTAATTATCAGCTATCTAAAATCTTTGAAGAACAATACAAATAACGATACAATGGCGTAATTAGGGGTCATCAATACAATATCTACTTATGGTAGTATCCTTTAAAATAGTTGAGTGATATATTTAGCAGCATAAAAAGTTTTTATTTATGTTTGTTATTATATTTTTACTACGTACGTACGATCCAACTTAGTCGTACCTACTTACTACACTCGCTCAAGTAACACTACTTCTCGCAGTCAACCACTTTAGGTGACAAATGGTACTTGTTTCTCAACCACTTAGGTCAATATTTAGAATTTGAAAACATGATCATGTGTCCTACCTTATAATTGGACCATTTAAATAATGCCCCAAAAATAATCGTAATTAAATATCTCGTCAAATAACTTCAATGTACAAATGTACTATTATGAAAAATAATAAATTAAACGAATGTTGTTTAATCCTTTTTAAGACATCAAGAATTTATCCCGCCTTTGAAAACAAGACATTAAATGATCGCAATAAAGTTATATTGCAAAGTTGGCCACTTTCCTAAGCGAGCGTAGCGACTAGCGAGCATGCGCAGCGCTCCATTCACAACAAGTGACGTGACGCGCTAAACCGGTCCGAATGTCTTACACGCTCTATTTAGCACCGTTCGCCCGTTACTTGTTGATATCCCCGTATTTTCCTAAAATATTATAATAATATGAGTTAAATTAGAGTATATTTAATATAATAATAATGATATTTGCACAAACGCCGGCACTGGCATCGCACGGTGCCGGGCGCAGTGGGTCAGGCGAGGCAATACGGGCGGACCTTGCAATGTCGCGGCGTGACGCTCAGCTGACGCATGACGGGCCGCCCGCCGCCCGCCGCCGTCTCAGCCCCGCGTTCATTGCCTCCGCGGCAGCCGTGCTGAGTGGACGCACCGTATGCCATGTTCGACACTTTATTCATAGCCACGAATTTACACACGATTTTCGACGAAGACGAGATTACATCGACCAGAAACGACTCCCTCGGATGTGTTTTGAATTGTGATCGACGATGAAGAATTGTTTTGATGTGATTGTGACTTGCGTAGAATAATTTATGCTGAAGTGCGGTGACGACCGGTGCGAAAGGTCGGGTTGTGTAAAAATAACTGCGGAACCGGGCGGCTAAGCAGTGGAATGAGGTTTGACGGCACGTTGTAGTCGAGGCGGGGAGAGACCGTGTGCGCCATGTTATAATTTCCCTTCGCGTTCAATGTGCAAACCGACTGACTGAACACTGCGCTGTGTCTGTGCCTACTTCTCTTTCTCTCAGTGCCGCAAAAGCGTGCCTGTTGTAAGAGACGAGTGAAGTTGTTCATCCCGGTCCTCGTCTAAATTCTAACGACCGGTTAGTCTTAGGTATATAAAGTATGTACGCTGAATTGTTAGTGACATTTCGCACAAACTTTCGCGTGGAATTTAACTTCGTATAATATTCACACTAATGAAGTTAAATGTATAACAATTTACACTTAATTGTACCAATGTTTAACAGATTAATATAGATAAACACAAACATATTATATCTGTATTAAAAACAGAGCAGGCTATAATAAGTAATAAAATTTATAAATTTGTTTCTTTCTCCAGACGTTTTACGATATTTTTGTTTACAAATATTTAATACATAATTTGATAAGTAGGCATTTAATCCCGTGGCATAACAGAACCTAATATATTGTTTTTATCTGAACTAAGTGTAATAAATGCAAATTAATTTAAAGTCAATTGTGACCTTAATCTCATGATAAAAATTCATGACACATTTAACAAGTGCACGACGTAGTGTTTGGGTATCATTGAATTTGCAAAATCGGAGTGACTGCGGCTAGTGTTAGATAGAGATGAATATAGCTACAATGAGTTACAAGTGTTACATGTAAGAGTTAGTTGAGTATGTATATAATAGCTGAGAGTTAATATAATTGGGATGGCTAGCGAGTGTGGTGACAGGCGCGGGGCCGGCGGCGCTCGGTGTCGCTGACCCCGCGGCCCCGCGCGCTTGCCTACGTTCCGCGAGGCCGCCCGCCCGCGCCGGCACACTTTTCTATACTCCACTGATTAACTTATCACACATATCTAAACGTTATTACGT
This sequence comes from Urbanus proteus proteus, assembly GCA_018251915.1. NCBI lineage: Eukaryota > Metazoa > Arthropoda > Insecta > Lepidoptera > Hesperiidae > Urbanus > Urbanus proteus. The sequence continues at coordinate 8,275 of DWPV01000781.1, read as the reverse complement.
TACAATGACACAATCCTAACTTTGCAAATGAAATAACTCGCTTTTATTTCACCACATACGAACGAGCGACCTTGACAGTGATCGTTTGCATAATTCATAAGTTAAATTAATTAATACGTGCGTTTCTCATTAAAATACACCGCATTAAATATTTAAAATGAAATCCAAACGCGAAGCAACCGTTTAATTCGATTTTGCTATTTCGAGATTTCTATTCATGGAACGTGTTATGTTTACGTTACGCGATGCCGAACGAAATACCTCACAGTGTACACGAACTACCACTCGAATATACGTACGTACATAATGTAATCTCAAGGATAAAACACGAATATAATTTAATAACTTATCGGATAGTAGTAACGCGGTAAAGCCTAATATTGTCTCGTAAATCGATATGACTCGATGGTGTTGTGGAGGAAAGCCTAATCGACGTCAAGGTGACTGCGCTGTAAGCGTGCCACGACACCTACCTACACCACAATAGTCTATTATTAGCGTATGCCATCATGCAAATGTTTGTCGCACTGTACGAGTGTCGGCGAGCGCCACCGCCACACAACACATAATTATATCAATCACATACCTGTGCGTACTCTGAACTACATAGGTATTCTACATGTTACGAGTATGCCAAATCGAATGGAAGGGATGCAACTCACCATCTTGAAATCAGGCACTCGCTGAGTTTCTACTAGTATCTCCCCTGCGCTCACCTGTAAACACGCGATCAATGCGCTGCAGTAAACCAAATCATTGAAAGCCTCTCAACGAGCGTAAGATTTTAATGGAATTATGAATACAAATCTAAAATATTGTGCTCGTAAAAAGTTCCACTGCAACGTACGTAGCATCGATTAGAAAAACAACTTTTCAAGGTGAATAATAATAATTATAATATGTAATAGTTATCATCAATATGTCTGTTAACAATACGTTACAGTAAATAAAGTAAAATACCTATATCTTTACGGGATTAAATCAATATCAATATTTGAAATGAAAATTACGTAGGCGCATTGACGTCTGATTGCGTTCAGTCAGGCAGAGAGAGCACTAATCTGTTTGTAGGTTGATATGTTACAAACGTACATTTACCGACGGACTATTTGTCTGTCCGCCATCTTGTCGTCGATTGACGAAATGGGTAAGTTGGTCTCATGGTGATGGACCAAACGCCGATTAGGAAAGGAAACCGTAATGAATAATCAATATTTAGCTAAAGGTCTCGACGACCGATTGGCATACTTCACATAAGCTCAATATATTTACTCACTGAAAACCGTTCCGGTGAGCAACAAATAGGACGTGATCGATAAACTAGATCATTTGAATGATCAATAGAACAAAACAACAACGTATAAAACCGATGCCCCGGCGCGGCAAAATGACGCTCGTATAGGACGAGCGAGGGGGTCCGGGAGAGAGGCGGGGCCGGGGGAGCGGACGGAGGCGAGACACATAATGGAATTACATATCTACCACATCACTTACTTGGCCGAGACCACAATGTATGCGTATAAATATGTATACAAGCGCATCGCTAGCCAGCTAAGTACGAACGCGAACGAGCGCTGCGGCGGCCGAGGTGGGTAAACTGGAGCCGCTGCATTATCGGAGATCACGTGATAAGCCCAATCCGATCACCGTACCCCTGTCCGCGTTCACATTCACATTCAAAGAGTTAAACTTAATCTCGCTTTCTTCGCTCCTTATTCAACGTTCATTTCGAACGTGTTAAAATTGCGTTCATACGTAAATCACTGATTGCATTGACATAAATTATCACTTTACCAGTAAATATTATTACAGTCGTAATTATTTAATTTAAATAAAAAGCGAGTAGAAGTCACGAGTTTCCCGTCAAAGACAAATGGACTATGCAATAAATTACACATTCAAATGATGCCCACTGCGATTTCATTTGATAGGAAGACTCACGTTTCGATTAATTGAAACGGCGCGCAGCCATTTTCTTTTGTACACGTAAGCGTGAGCCAGGTCGATGACGTAGCTCAATGATACATAGCAACGTCTCCGCGTTACCGATAAACTGAACTAACAACATGGAGCGCAGGAAGCGCGCCGCAGAACAAAAGAGCCCGATCGAAAACATTGCGCTCGCTCTCATAATGTAAGCCCTCGGACGATACGAATACCGGTTCATTTATCATTATAACGATTTAATGAGGCGGATTCAAGAAAAATCCTAGTCATTACGCGATTAATGTCAATACTAACACGTAAACGAACTCAAAGTTATCTAATAAACTCGTGACATTTCTCCTTGCCACGACAACTAAACAAAAATCAATGAATCGAAAGTAAGATTGTGTTCGTCAAACGTAATACATACTTTGTTCAGCTTCTTAGTCGTGAGCGTGTTAAAAATAAAAGGTTGCATAGGTTATTTTTAAACCAACCAATACCAACTTCTTATTCATCAGCTTCATCAAGATCGTTTTACCGGCAACTTCAGCGATCTTTTCAATAATACAAAAACACAATGGAATGTTAGGATGTATCGGACGTATCTAATATGTTTATCGGTTTATTATTACGCAACGAGATAAGAAATAAAATTGATATGGAGATATTGTTAAAATTATTGTCGTACGTATTTCCATACTATGATCTAAGGCGTATTTATTTTTGGGTAATTTTCCATAAATCAAACAAACGATATTTTGGCATTAATATACTGTTATATTGTAGGTATAGGTACTGCAAGGGTCCTATTTAAACAAAAATGGGCATGGGAGCCAATTTTGGTCAACAAAATTATAACATACATTTTTCTATTACATTCATATTTCATGAATCAAGACAGCATAGTTACAGACAGATACAGTAAATAGTTACAGACCTACTAATGTAAGGGATCCGAAAAACTTATAATGTCGTCCTGTTCTTTTGTCTGTCCGTCAGACTTACATAATAACAGTTATATAAATTGAACTTTGAAGGTTTGAAGGTGATGTACTAAAATAAACATTAAGGAAAGATACGTGTTCACCTAATAGTGCGTGTTATCTTTGGGTTACTCCTTCAAAATTGATACTGAGATTACCTACCGAGGCTTTATCAGTCATCGTTCATAATACATAGTTGTTTACGGAAAATTAAAATTATAAAGAGAAAAGGAGCTGTGCAGCAGGACTTATGCAGTGAACACAAATCTAGGTTTGTTACCTAGGGAAGAATAATAAGTTAGGACGACATTGTAATTTGTAATACATTTTGACAATTATACATGACTTCACATCAATTTTCCTTTTGGATTTTTTTAGATTTCCTATCATATTCAAAAGATAAAAAAAACTCTAAAGAACAGAGGGACGGTCAGTACAATCTTAGCAACAGATTTCCTTGCGGAACCTTACGAAGGTGAAAGGTTATCAATCCGATGTTTTTTGTTTATATTAGGTACAAAAACGGTAGTTCGAGTATTTTTTCTACAAATACAACTTTTATGCATAAGTCAAATCAAGGGGAATAATATATACCTAATTATTACGTATAACTAAAATGATTTGTGTATGCAACTGACCTTGGCGCCTAGAAAGCGAGCTTCCAGCAACTCCTGCTTACGAGGATCGAGCGCCGCCTGGAAGTGCTCCATCTTGACGCCAGCGCCTGCAAACAAACTTTCATGAGGTTCCATCTTTCTTTGTGGATTTTAAAAAAGCTAAATTTTTATTTTTAAAAAGCTCAAGTACAAGTTGGTACCACACCTATTTTCAGCATGAAACAGTTCTTGCGTTTTATGAAAGGATGTGGTTGCCGGCTCTTTCATAAGAGGCGACCATCTTCACCTTTGGGAGCAGCAACGCATTTGTGACTGACATCAGTTTTTTTTTCTTTTCTATAAGTCGCTTACAGATGCCCATGGGCTGCTGTAACCACATAATATGAGATGGATTGCATTCCAAATCCAAACAATAATCGCGTGTGTTCATGTTAGTGGAAAACGTACAAGAATATGAGCACTCATTGAGCCTAGAGTGTTTAAGATAATATATTTAAAGAAACATGTATATTTTTAATCTGGGTATAATATATCACGTTTTTTGCTTGACTAACGTTACTTATATAAAAAACTTAAAAATATATCCGAACTACACTATTCAATATACACACAAACTAGATTGTTGTTCAGGGTGCTACGTATATATAGATACGTACGATATATAGATACGTTGAATACATTATTAGAATACCTACCTATTAAATTCGAAAAATCAATTTAAATGTAACTCGAGACTGCAACGGAATATCCATTCTGATAACTATTGTGCCACATCGCACAGGTCATGTATCCTTTAGCGAACACCTCGTAGACTGAGTCACGCTTAGGCAATTACAACTAAACACATGACCAGACCCAAAACATATCTAAATTCGTCATTTAAATGGCATGTAACAGTTTTGTATGGAACCTAGCCACCAAGGATACCTACATGCCCGCCAGTTTGATAAAATCTACTCTCGGCGTTCGTGATAAACCATAATATTATGTCAATAGCTACGTCTTATCGTCAAATTCATATTATTTATACTTATTTAATTATCTATTTTCAGTAATGTTGTATATTTGCAAATATATATATTTTAATGCACTAATCTATTTTACGAACCGGTTTGAATTCATATAACTAAACAAGTTTTATGGCAATGTTGAAGACTGTTATCAATTTCATTATAGCACTACTTATCAGGTTTCTTAAAAACGTGGTAGAATTTTTGTATATTGGGTATTTTGTGGCTAACTGATAAATTTTGTGTTATGTAAATACTCCGAGGTTTTCAATGAAGTTCTGTTAAAAATTGAATTAAATTGAGAGTCAATATTTCGCGAAAATTTGTTAATTTTAGACATGAGACATTACAGTGCAAAATTTAAATATCAACTTTAGACCATTATGTACAATAGGCCGTGGAGATAATTTCGTGTGGTTCACACAGCATATTTTTTGTACAAAAGAATCAGCAACACGGCACCGAGGGCGGAGGGGAACGGGGTTCTGGCGCAGTATCTGGAGCAGACAGTCGAGTTGCGAGAAGTTAGGTACAGTTATTTATATAGGTACGTATGTATGTTCAATGTACATATTGATCGCCTCCCGGGCCACTCGCCACTATGATCTCACCTCCATCCTCTGTGACTACCCCCCTCCCCCGACACCCACACCCTGCCGCACCGCCTCTAAGGCCTATAACGAATCTCCTCTGTTGTTGCCGAATTTGACCTATGTTATGGATTACGAAATTCTATTTTTAAGAATTTTTCGTTCTCTACCGTAAATTACATCTTTTATTTAATTTATACTGATCAGAATAAAATTTAAAATTTTTGACACATACATATTAACAAAACCATACGTTTACACGTATCACGTATAATACGTCGTTCAACTTACTGGTTATAATGTAATTTCTAGACTGTGTAGTTCAATACAAGTAGGTATGTCTATACTCGCGACACGACAGTAATCTTAAACGCCCACTGTGTGTAACACAATCCCTGAAGCACGAACCTCTATCGATTTTATAGGATCCTCTTGCAGCAAGGTCATGATACGATTACACCGGGAATGTCCTCGGGGAATGTTTGAGGTTCGAGTTTAACTTGTATCGCAATTTAATCAAATAATCTAACAAATGTCTTTTATTGGCACGTGCTTCACCGATTTACTCAAACATAATTAGAACAAGTCTTTTTGATCGTGATTTAGATTTTTTATGCTCTTTTATTAATGATGTAAATTAAGAATTACACTACACCTAAATATAGAAACAACTTACGATTCAAAGAAATTTCCAAAGAAATACTATTGTTAAATAAGGAAAATTATATATTTAATGGTAATTAATAAATATTATGACGGTAAAACCAACTGTATGACAATAATCTTACAAGAAAACAATATACTTGTACTTTGTACTTGATAACACGATCCCTCTTTAGCCCTTTACTAAAACGTTGGACATAAATCTACATGATGACATTTGGAAGTAATTAAGTAGAAAGATAGTAACGGAATTTTAAACGGATTTTTCATAATGATAACCATCATCAATTCTTGTATCTTGTTGTACATGTTAATATGCTTCCCATGTATTGAACTATGCGTTTATAATTTTTCACTTGCGTATCGGTCCTCCGTAGCTTCTAGTTGCTCGAAGTTGAAGAATTTCAGAAATGAATTAGCATTCGTTCAATTAGATTAGACTAGCATTAGATCCAATAAGTTGGAAAATTCTTTAACCTGAAAGGTTCTAAATTAAGACGTAGCCATGCTCACGGCTAGTCTGTTAGAGTGTCCACGTGGTTTATAGTTTAGAGTCCTACAAAGCAATGAAACCATATGAAACTTCTCATTCTCACAGTGACCTTAGACCTAATAGGGCAATAATAGGTTGACATCGAAGTCATCCACTTTATCCGCTTCTGATTTTCATAAATTATGTTATGTATTAATTATCACTAAGGTACTTAAAATGTGAAGGAAAACATCGTAAGGAAATCTACACGCCTAAGAGTTCTTTAAGATGTGTAGTATGGCCTAAAGCGCTCTTACTCTTTAATGGAAATTCGTGGTAAATAATATGACAGTTCTTAGTGGGTTATAAATAAATAAATAATAATAAGCTTCTAATAATAAAAATACCTCGTCGTGTCGTATAAAGTGCGGAAACATATGAAACTTTTCTGCTGGCTGCGGTCGCATACCGGCGCCACACGGGCCACATCGCTGCGGTGCACTCGGATAACCGCTCTATGAACGCTTCAGGGTTTTCTCTATTCAATTTAACTGAAGGTATCTAAGTATCTATTTAACTAATTAATGGACATTCGGACCTCTTGAGATTCCGATCTACATTCCTTAAGTAAAATAGAAACATCAATCAAATGTATGTCATGCATTTGGAACAGGACAGCGTTAGTTTCCCAGAGGTGAAATTTTATGTAATATATTTCATAATATATTCATTTATGCAATTTATAGCATGCAAGTTCGTAGCTCGATAAGATCTAATAAACCTATCTTATGATGTATATGGGGATATATGTAGTTAAGTCCCAAAGTAAGACTAAATAATGTTGTAAACAAAAAACGTCCAAAAAGAGAATATAATTTTGATTTCCCTCCTGTAATTACTTCTCACATATACCAAGTTATTAATATCATAATTATATCTGTATAGGATTTGAATTAATAATAAATTTAGCAAATCATTAAAAGTAGGTAAATGCATAACTGTAATATTTTTTACTATGATTATGATTCTACAAAATGAAGGGATTCGTCTAACATAAGATATAACTTAATTACAAAAAGCACCTAAATACCTTCTGAATTTATAGATAGCTCCGTCTGGGTTTCTCGAAAATTTAAAGACTAACAATTATTTACAGACATTCGATCAACATTTGTAAAACAAGAGGTCTGAGAGAGAAAGGTAGTTGATCTAGACTCAGACTGCGTGCTCAAGGGCAAATGATCCTCAATTAACTATTTCGAGTTCCACCTTGATAGTTTCTCTGAAAAGATCGTGAGAAAACGAAACTTTCATAATGTTTTAAATTATGGCAACGAAATCATAACATGACGCTAACAAATGTCTTTAAACTAAATTATTTAATGAAGTTTAGCTGTTAGCTTGTGTGCAAAGAAATAACAATTATTCCTTATTAATTATTTATTTATCACGTTAAGTGGCCACTGCCGTCCAGGTACCCCTGTGACCGGTACTCAATAAGACAGCAATCCTATCCGACGTCGACCACATTTATCTTGTTGTCCCTGAGGACTTAAGTTAGACCTAAGTCAATTTAGCAGTAATAACTTAGGTCTCGAGAAGCTCTAGGGAATCTCTCTTTAAATATCAGAAATAACGTGCTTATCAAGAGATTTTTACAGTACGCGTACCTCTATTTAAAATAATGACAATAAAATGTAAGTCGGTATTCAGAGATCTATTATTTAAAGTCAATTTTCCAAATTCTTCAGTGTAGCTTTGTTACCTGCCTACTAGCCTGCTACCTATAGTAATTTTAGTAAGTTTAAAATATCATAACCCCGCAGGAAAACAGATGTAAATTTCTATAATATACTTAAAATATCTAGTTAAATTAATTAATAATAAAAAATAAAAATAAAATAAGCCTTTATTGCTGTAACAATATTTAAATATTTTTTTTTTTAGAAATAGTCTATTCACTAACAGCTTGTCTTTCGACAAAGGCCTCCTCTAAAGATTTCCATTTCTT
>DWPV01000780.1:0-24951 GCA_018251915.1 Urbanus proteus proteus | reverse complement strand
AATGCTTTAATACATAGAAAATCTTCATCCCATTTCAGTAGTCCACGTGAGCGAAGCTGCGGGCAAAAGCTAGTTCATAAATAAATCTCATGTGAATACTCTAAGGCCACCATGAACGTAAATACTTCCTACTGATCTGATATGAACCAATAATATATGTAATGGCTAAAATATTTATATCATTGAATTGAACTCTGTACTTTAGTAAATGAGAAAGGGCAGTCAGATTATCCAGTCAATGCCAATAAGTTTTAACTAAAGAATGACTTATAATTTAATAAGTGTATTCAAAAATAAAGTAAAATTACATGATATACACGGAGAAACTCGTAGAGAAATGGATTCAATGAGGAATATAGATTCAAGCGAAGCATCACGTGATAATAATATCGCTCTCATCAAGCGTGAACTGTATTTGCTTAAACTAACTGTCGTAAGTCAATATTTGTCGTATCTCTTACTCAACGTACAGTTATGCTAATTATTAATAAAGCTTTTTCACATTCCGTATCTTTTCATATCTAGACCTTTAAATTCAAAAATAAAAGATCACTATTTGTAAATTTATATTTAAACTTATAATCGGCTTCATTAGTTTAAATAACCTACAAATCTTAACAATCAAGAATTGCAATTGATTTTTTTTTATATTTTTATTACTAATTTCGTGTTGCAGTGTTTGTGCTTCTTTGTATTGATTTGAAGGTTATGATTCTTACTTGAAAGATGCATTACGACTTAGCCACAGTGCTGGCAATTAATCTTCAGTGAAACTACTATTCGTTTCATAATTGGTTAAATCCTAAAAGCCACCAGGGACTGCTATACATCAAACGGGTTTTACAGCCCATTGGTTTTAGATAAAAACACAATTCATCGTTTTTATGAATAGATAGATTTCTATGTCATGGACTTGACCCTTGACATGGAAATTTATTAATAGAACCAAGGGAGGTACCTAATCGTAATACACAACAGTTGTTGTGATATCATGTATCAAATAATTTTGAGTATAAACACTGATTTTCGTTGATCAGTTGCTCATAAAATCTATGATTAGTAATCAAACTGACTGAATGAATTTCGAAACTACTGTAAGATTTAAGTCTTCGAAACAGCCGCAATTCACATTTTTAATAGAACTATCAAAATAGATTTCTGTATCAGCTTTGGTACTTCAAATGCGTATATTAACATAGATTGAACCATACCGAATACATATTGATTACTCACAATAAACATCTTTGCTACAAATTTGTTTGATCTCGGAATAGCACTACTCCGGAGCGTTTATTTAGATGTAGGTGTTTGTTTATCTTAACTTGTTTCTGAAGTTGTTGATTTGCTTTTAAAAGAATATCTAGAACTATAAAATGGGTTTCTTTATGTTTTTAATATCGTCGTATTCAATTTACCGTATCGCCGCACTTAGCAATTAAGACCAATTTCGATTTAATTTGCAATACCTATCGTATTTGGGTAAACGGTATTTAATATTGAATATTAAAAAGTTTCTTCATTACCGTAACGAGTAACCATTTTTAATTTCGCTTATACTTGGAAATTAAATTTAATTAAAGATTATTGAGTATTCTGTGGCAGTATATTAATGTTTTTATTGTTTCTTTAAAATAAGGTTTCTTTTAGAAGTGGTTAAACATATATAAGGACGTTGGAGAATTTACGTCTAAATCTACATTATTTTACCTTCAAGTACCTTGAATGGTACTCGGACGCACCTTTAAGTCGACAACAGTAAATTTTGCATTTTCCACGCGTTCAAACAAACTTAATGCATTCACGGCTCTGTGAATGGAATGGCTTTTAGTTTAGACACTATAAAAGACTTGGGCTTACTTCATTAGTATGTGTGCTATGACAAATACATTAGCAACCTTGATTCTGTCAATTTACATAGACAGCTCAATCACAATCACACGTACAATTATAAATGTTATCCTAGAACCTTTTGACATTTTATGAGCTTATATAGTTGAGAATGTACTTATACGTTTTATGACAAACTCCATCCATATTTCCGCTTTATAACATTTTAGAGCTGCTTTATCAAGTATAATTATGGTAACTTGGTAAGACAGATTCACACTGACAAGGTTTATTTTAGTCAGTCAGTTCAGGAGTAGTACGCATAAGATCACTAATGCAAAATCTTCAATAGTCGGTCTTATTGGGAGAACGCAATGAGAATGTGCAGCAATGAACTTTTGCCTACCAGAATAATTACAAGTAAAACATGGATTAACTATTTTTTACTAACTACTATGCTAACTAAAATTTGACCATTCAGTTAGGTACATCGCGTTTAGGTTATACATGGCTAATTAAAAACCTAAAATGGATGATGACATAACCAAGTTATTTTTAGTTTCGATAGCAATTACATATTTCGAGGTTAATTAAATATTTATGAATTGCCTTGACCTTTTTCAGAGTTCAAGACGATTTTGATTATTTTCAATGAATATTTTCGGTTTTCGATTTTTTTTCGACTACTGGTTAAGGTCATCGTGAATATGAAATTGAATTTCGAAGTTGGAACGTAAATCCGTTGTAGATATGCAATGTGTTTAAAATTCAAATAGCTTTATCTGTGTGACCGCTAGTGTGTGCGTTGATAAGCAGTTTATAAATAGAACGTCTTATGGAGACCAGTTTCGATCGGCGTGCTCAGATCATGTTTTATGCAAGCCGTTTTATATAGAAACTTGAAACAATGAAACCTGACAATTCTTTAAATAGATGTCTGCATAAACTAGGAGTGTGAAACGGTAGATCAAATTAATATGTTTTAGGAGATACAATTTGTAGTTTATTGTTTGATGGTAGGTAGGTTTATTATGAAATTTGTGGTCCGGTTTGAAGTTTTGAGTATTTTTCTTTCATAATTCTGCAATGCAAAAAAATTAAACAGGTATATGACATAGTTATATACACACTTTTAGAGTTTAGACGGATCTAAAACTTCAAGCGATGCGGCACTCTGAAACAGAGCAGATCTCGATGAGGTTATAGGTAATTGCGTCATTTCGATTTTACGATATTCAAATGTATCATGATTATGACTAAAAGTGACCCTAGCATATTTCTGATTTAGTTATTTCTCTGACAATATGATAACAGTTTATTGTAGTCATACTTTCTCCTTTCAATTATTTTGATATCTAAGCACTTGAAGAAGGAAAAACTAACACTTGCATATTAGAATCTCTGGTATATTACAGTCTGATATTATTTTTGGCAGCTATCATAGTTTTCAGCTTGTAACGTATGCGGCGTGTTTATAACTCACGATTTTCAAATAATTATGCTACAAACTATTATAGACACGTCCTGTATATATCCCATGGTCCAAGATACAGTCAAATCATTCAATAGAATCATTGTGGCTTTATAGAGGATGATGGGCGAATACTTAATAGAATAGCATCCACTTTGAGATCAGTTGTAGATACATTAGATGAGTAATTTGAAATGTTCCATGTTTATCTTGCTGAACTATTATGATTGAAATCTAGGTGCATCAATTATAGATGCATTTATTTTCAGAACAGCTCAAATTTATCAAGTTTCATAGCTTGTCGTTTCGTTTACACTTATTTCGTCTTTTTTTTTTGCTATTAAACAATAATAAACGCTGAATACGTAATAATTTTAGATATAAATGGATCAATCATTTAAAAGTTCTCTTTTATAGTCACAAAAAGCTAAAGCGTAGTAAATAAGTAAATAATCGAGAAAAATGGTTTAACTTTAATAAATTCTACAATACTCGAGACAAATATTGGTAAAATACATATCCTTATTTGTGTCAGTTAGTTGATAGATTATACTATTTTGTCGCCAACTATGTCGTGTTGTCCCATCCACGCAAACATGATACATATTGTTAACTGGTTATAAATAGCGCACAATAATATGTACGTGTCGGTTTATAATATTAATAACTGTAGCGATAACGCAACGGACGTGTAAATAATTTGTGCTATTTTCAGATTCTATATTTGGAATGTATGTGTATTCTATATTTGGATTGATGGTGCCAAGTATGATATAGGGCTGCTTTTGGTATAGATTGGGCAATGGTAGTAACGATCCGTGTTCAAAGATTTCCATATCGGTCTGACAGATGTTTTCTTGTTTCTCTCACCAGCATCACAGGCATTTGTAAAATGAATTTAGATTTCTGTTCTGGGTCTGAATATTTTTTAGCTATTTCTGCGTATTTACATATCAACCATGACATATTTTACTGTGTTATGATTATGGAAAGCGGTAATTATGTGTATATATACTATGCAATTTAATTTGGAGAACAGTTGAATCTTAATTAAATTGTAGATATGTCTGTAATTTCAAACACAAGTGTAATCACGATAAACCATTACCGTTTACGACTCTCCTCTATTAGAATGATTATCATTATTATTATCATCGTTATGTTTATCATCATCATCTCCTTTATCTTCTCTTTATTATCGTATCAACTCACAATGATATTATTATTGGCCATCTTAGGTGAGCTATCACATTGTTTGATTCATTGATGGATTCAGATTCAGGCCTCATAATTAAAGCCACTATGCTCGGTTCTTTCTCCGTCCTCTTTCAGCCACCAGCTTTCTGGAAAAAGTCTTACGAGTCTAAGAACATCAGCGATAATCTATTCGAATCCGCCGGTCTTGCGACGTATCGAAATAATACTGATACTAAAGCAATATTTGTTGGTAGAAATAAAATGAAAATCTAGCTTCAATACTCACAACCAACACCTGTTACCAAAAATAACTTTGCGTGGGCATCTACCTATACTAAAAACTATTCACTCAGCATTGGATCTTGCATGGAATTTGATTCGTAAGCTCTGATTTATAGACACTTTACATATATTTCGTAAAATTTTACCAAAATATCTTTTAAACTGGGACATAGAAGCGTAAAATTACTGTTGTGAAGAAATAAAAATTCCAATAATGTGCCATAACACATTCTAAAGAGTTATAGTTTCAAAAGCGCTTTTTTTTAAAAGATCCTACATGCAGAATTTCTTAATATTTTGTAAGTCTTTCATACGGAAGCGTTGTTAAAATTGACCCTGAATAGAAAAAAAAAATTACAAATTATATAAACATGCATATAAGGTTACAACAGACATATGTAATTAGCAACATCTGTTGCCAAGTGTTCAATTTGTTAGTAAGGCAGATCTACTTAATTGAATTACAACATACGGTTTTAATGCGAAAGATAATGTGGCTTCTTATAAAAATCATCGAGTGAACGTGATGATACATGGTAAATTTTATTAGAAGAAGTTTGATTAAATCGATGCCTTCATATATTTTTTGGGTACGGACTCAAATGTTCTCACTCTGGAAGTTTATTAGCATTCTGTAAACAATTATGTTAAAATTTACCTTCATTAAATTAGTTTTCAGTGGCTATAATGGTAGAGAGAATCTTTTTCAACAAACGCATATCTAAGAGTTGGCCATAATGATATCACAGATGTGCAATGTCTATCATTCCGCATTTAGCCAGTATTGTGAGCCTGATCTTTCTCGGGAAGCAAAATTGAAATAGTTACGAACGATAATAAATAAGCTGAACTGAATTTATGCGGATTATATGACCTTAAAATAGATGTGTAAGGTTCCTGTGTTATCAAATGCCAACGGAATGCATCATAGAGCAATCAATAGACAAACAATGGAACAAACGTGCAGGATGTGGAATGAACATTCTACCGAAGTATTCCTGGAACTGTGCCATGGAGGTCAATAAAAATGTTGCAAAAACTGCTTTCCTTCAAAGCCGACGATGCACTTACGACTTCTATTATTACTAGTATTATAACTATCGTTGCTAATATAGCTTCATTGACATTTACCATCAGGTAGACTACATGCTTGTTTGCTACTCCAATGTTATAAAAAGGCAATTTTCAGTTCTATAAGCTGGGTTTTTTGCTTTATCACCCACATCTGTGATTCCAATGACATCGGTAGGTACCAGTCTATCAGTGGCATGACTACGTATATATATTAAATGATAAAAATCCGTCATCAAAATGAACATGTCAACCCTACACGGAGTTTATCCAGCTATCGTTGTGTCTGTCCCTGTGGTTATTTTTAGCCGCTCTTAGTCATTACGTGGTCGTTACAAAGATGTCACGTGGGCCGTTTGTGGTTTGGGTCTAACAGGTGGTTATAACTGTTTTATTGTATAAATTGTTTAAATTACAAGCTACAACGATAAAATGGAATGTTTACTAATTTATTTAGTATTATCTAACGATTTGTATGTTTACGAAGTAAAACTAATTATGACTGTCGGATATAATGTAGTCTTAGAAAAACCAACAGATAGGTAAATAAGAGGGAGAATATTAATTCCTGCCTTTTACCAGTTATAGGGAGAGACGACAAACATTCTAATACATTCGATTACTAAGTACTTTAGTAGGTACATAGTACCTCCATGAGAATAAACTGTCCTTTTCGTGTACCAATTAAGAAAAATTTATTTGAAAGTAATGAAATCTAAACAATCAGTAATTTATAGCATTACATCGATATGTTTTTTACATTTAAACGAATGTTCATTTACTTATAAACAAATATTTACTTGTAAATGCCACATAAATAACAATTACTCACATCCTAATTGTCAAGGTTACGTAATTGTATGATTTTAATTGATTCTTATTTTAAGTTGAGAATCATTTATACTATTTAAATTTCAAGTTAACTTTATGTTATTTTTTGTATAACGATATTATGTTTAATTTGTATGTGTATGGGCGAACGTTAGAAAGATCTGCATTTTAGCATAGTCCTCAGTGGTAATAATGATTGATGATCAAGCTCAAGTCTCTTAATTCTGTTAAAGTCCTACCAGAATGACCTGAGCCCTAGTTGGATCTATGATTTTTACTCAAAATTAAAAATAATTTGTATTTGTTTATAAAAAAGTATATAAATCACTGTAGTTTCATTACTTTATAAAAATATACATAAAAAAAACAGTGAGTCGTCGCAAAGGAAAAACGAGAGAACACTAACGAGATATATTTAACATCTCATTATGAAATTTTAAAATCGAATGATTAATCGCAATATAAGCAATATGTATTTAATGATAAATGGCAGTATAAGCCAATTTGTCAAAACAGAAGTGAATCGCATTTTTTATCCAAAATGATCTTGAAGAGACCGTTTACTTTTCGGTCATTAATATAAATCCATTGATAAATTCCGTTAACCGATAGGTTAAGCTTGACTTAAGGTTAAACCTCTTGATATTTTAAACAAGGTTGCATTACTTAACTGCTCTCTGACATCTTAACTTACGGAGAGATATAGTTCTCTTTGGATATATATTTAAGTACAATGGGAATTGTTCCAAGAAAGTATTTTTCCTGGTGGTTAACTTACACTGCCTCCAACACATCATTTACTGAAAGCTTATATTGGGCCTGTATACTTAATCCTGCCGATTTTCTATAGGACAAACGTCATGTTTATTGTCACAGCGATTTTCCAAAATATGTAACCTTAATTCTTAGGCATATATTACACCAACATAAATAATTAGTTCTAATACATACATAGATGTGTAAGTAGCAAGAAAATATGCCTTTCCTACGCAACAGTAGCTTTAAGAGGGAATACTCCAGTAATTCCCACTAACTCACCGACATTACGTCTAACTGCAATTTAAAAAATCTTAATCTAACCTGGGGATCCTGAAGACAAGAATCTGACTTTATTTATTATTATAATTATAATCACTAAGATCCGCAATAAGCGCAATGACTATGGTAAGACCGCTCTATCTAGGAAATATCTATCTGGAAATTGACTTTTAAGGGGTAACTGATGGCAAGATATTCATGAGACTTGTGTAACTTTTGCTACTTCAAACAAAAAAGGTATCATTATATAAAAAATGTGAATGTTCCTGTTCCTAAAATCTCGTTTATTACGTTTTACTGACAAAGAAACGCACGTTACCAGTGTTTAAGATACATTGACGTCATATTTTGAAATGTTAACGTTTCCTGCTCAAGATATTCTCTTTTATTTTTGTCCGCTGTTCTGACAGTGGAAAGATACGTTTATGTAATGTGTGATTTCTTTATTCTGTTTAATTTTTCTTTGTATTCTATATTACTTACTACTGTAGCTACTAGTACTCTATCCTGAGTTTTCCTAGCACTATTACAAGAATATTACAATAAAATGCAGGCAGGCAGGATATTTATACTATTTTAGCTTAATGTTAAATTTTCTTAGGGGGGTACTTCTTTTAAAATCTTTTAAAAACTGAGCATGTACTTGCCAACAAACTGTCTGTACAGTTTGGCAAGATATTTATAATATGTAAATGTATGTACCTTTTTGTGAACTATTAAATTAAAAAAAAGTAAAGATTGATTTAGGAAGTAATAACTATTAATCCTTTTTAGAGGACCTCCTTAAGTCCTTAAAGCATCCTATGACAACGGCAACTGTTGAAGTGAAGTTGAAGAAGAAGTATGAATTGTAATTTGTATAATTACAATACTAATGATTTACTAATTAAATTAAGGCGAAATCTTTGTCATTCAAATGTCATAACGTATGACTTCTGTTATTTCTATCGATCAGTATTTATTCGTGACATCTTTTCTTAAAAAAAGTATAGTATCAAATCTTTGTTGGACTTGATTATTTATTTTATAACTTTTAGTAGATTAAATCGTCCAAATTCTGGTGAGATGGCCAATATTGCTCTTTAACATTTATATAAAACTAAATCAAATTATCTTGCTGTGGAATATAAGTTTGTTATCGTAACATACAAAACGTTAACGACGTTTGACGTAACTTTTAAGGAAAATAATCGTATTTCGTTCACAAATTATCGTTTCTTTACTTGCCCAAAAAATGGCGAATGAATGCGTTTTACGATCTAAACGTCAATAAATTATATCCAGAATAAGAGAATACATTTTAGTTTTATAGTTTTTTTTTACAGCTTCGTTTATTTTCTTTTCCTTTTTAAGAACAAGCTTTATATTCATTTGGAGATAAATTTAATTTAAGCATAAATTATTCAAAAGTAGGTACCTATTCGTTTAATTATGGTACGTTTTAATTTGATTCACCTAAATAACTATGACTAAATTTGTTTATAGCGACTGTCAGCGATTCCTAACCTTCCCTTTTAAAATATGTACCTAGTATCTAAACCATACCTTCTTCCTACTTAACCTTGTATTGGTAATGATTTATTATTCCTATTGCTTGTTGTTTCTCTTCGTACTGCCATACTTTGTTCTATTTGAAAGATATATTACACCTTATTATAGTTTTATTAATTGCTATATATTTTCGGGTATAGTCATTGGATATTACTTGTTCATTTGTTAAAATTAATATTTTGTGTAAATAAACGTCTTATAATATTGAGAGGAACATACACTCATTAACTATTTCTACATAGTCATACGCTAATTACGATTTAGAACATAACTTGTCGGCGTTTGTTTATAGTAAGTTTAATGACTATTTAAAATTTGCCGCGATGGTGTTTATTACTTTTATGTTTTGGCTGAACTGTAGTTAAATTTTATTGAGCTTTAACCAAAATGAGAGCTAAGTATTCGAGAGAACTATAAAAATTGGAGTCGTTTCTCATTGCAAATTACTTCATATTTTTGGAGAGATTTACAGTTTTAACGAGTTTCTCAGTCATAACTTCTTTGTGGTTTTATATTAGGGTTCGGTATAAACATACAGAAGGTTTTCATATTAATCACGTCTGTTCCTCTTCAAGTCTAGCTGGAATGCCAGAAATAAGTGATTGACGACAAACATCAAAGGAGAAGACACGAGTAAAAATATTGGTAATGTTTAGTGTATTAAAAATATTAATGTGGTACTGTAGTCAGACCACCAGGAGTTAAATAATAATAAGTGTATAACAAAGTCTCATTTTGCTCTGTTTATTTGGGATTCCCTTAGATTAATTATTTTAATCTTTACAGAAAATATTGATTAGACAATAAAAGAATCAATTACTCTTGAAGATAACGCTTGATAAGTATCACGTTAGACGCAAAAAATATAATCCCATATTTCTTTTTTGTATACGTCATAAGTCATAACGTATATTCCCCAATTTCATATACAGGATGATTTTTTTAAGTGTGTGAGGATGGATAAACTTCTCCGATGGCACAATATTACAAGGTGTGTTATTTTTTCGAAATTAACCAATTCGACTCCCGGCTAGGAAAATTGTTTCTTTTTTGAAATTATGCAGTTTAAGTTTTTATCTAAATTGCCCTCGTCAGTTCATTCAACATTTTTCGCTAATCCTTGTTTCGGATTTTCCTATTTACACACATTAAAAAAAATTCACCCTGTATAGTATATATCTTTAAAGTGACGTGTTTAGCATATCACACATAAAATGTGTTTAATCTCCCGCTTACAGAAACATTGCCAGTTAACGTTTGTGTACAAGCTAAATCCGGTTTCAGATCATAATCTGTTTAATTTATGCTTTTTAACTTGTTGTCAGAATGATAAAGTTGTTTAATTGAACTATGTAAGAATTTACTGCAACTTTTATCAATTTTAACAGTAATTGGTCAGTTTTAAGGATCTTAAACGTATCGCTTACAGCACTCCAAACGATATAACAGGTATTTATAAGTACTTAATAAGTATAAGTGTATCATAAAGATACAATTAGTTCCAGAAGGTACATATATATAGCTACTGTACATTTTAAAGTACTGTGTTTTAAGTGTGTGAAAGCTTAATCCGTTATAGATGATATCTTTTTAATTTATTTGTAGGTACCTACTTAATTTTACTGCGGGGCAAAGGCATTTTTACACTGGTACATACGGTAACAGACAAAAACGAAAAAACATTTATCCGATACTTATTAGGTAAAAACGTGTAATAAAAATAAAAAAATATCAGTTATAGGTAAATATGTAAATAAAAATAGTCTAATATTTAAAAGTCAGAACTTTTTCCCGTCTAAATGTACTTGCTTTCCACTTACAAACACTAAGAACTTCCGTCAGATGGATTGAACAGCCTAATTGATGTTAAGTGGTTACTGCCGCCCATGGTCACTTGTTACCAAATACAAGTGCATCTATGGTCAACTTCACGATAACTTATCCTGTCTTTGATGCTATTATCCTAGAATAATGTTGTAGCATTTGTAACTTATACCACAATTTTACCACAGTAATAAAAAAAAACTAAATATTATAATAATACGAAAAGTAATACGAAAACTATGATAAGTCCTATTACTTTAAAATATGCACTCCGGTATCAAAAAAAATATATCGAGAAGCTTGTAATTAGAAGACATGAGTTGCAACTATTTGTTAAAATAATTTCTTCAGTAATATGCAAGCTTCTTTACGGTCTGGGGAATGTACGGGGAAACCGGTTCGGTCGAAATCTCGTCCGACGCCGGACACGCCCTCCGGCGAGTGTGTTCACCGCTTTACCTGCCTACGTATGTGATTGCGTAAGCGCATAAAAAGAACCCTTTGGTTCGTAATTTTGTTACGTTTACGCGCGTTTTGTGATTAGATTTTTGTATTAATTGATTGAACGGTATACACGCCTATGATCTGCATACTTACAACTTTTTAGCAATGAGTTGTGGATTTTTGATGCAGATTTAGGTACGATGCTAAACTTCCATCTCTGATTTTCCAAAATTTTGGTTACGTGTTAGTATTAAATTGTTAATAAGTGTTCGTCCCATTTATTACATATAAATAATATAGTTAATTATTTTTCAATGAAAAAGCGTACCTCTATTTATTAACTGAGGTAAAAATCTGTCTAAATGTTTATGTAGACATTTGGTTTCATTTGTTGAAATTTTCCAAAAAGTTCTTTTTTTTAATAATTCGCTAACCCTGTCAATGGTACAAAATTGGATCGTAGTTTACGCGATAACACATATTATTATGATAGCAGCTACGTAGTATACTATACAAATAAACAGATCAGAAATTTCATTTGCCATTTCATATGTAATTCGCAGATAAAGACAGTGACTAACGGAATTATATTGAAATTCATATACAATGATAGGGATCAGTCGATACCAGTCGGAGTTGCTATCGAGTTGATTAAATGATATGTGCACTAGAAGGGGAAAAGACCTCGCAAACCGAACGAGCTCAGAATAGATTACTAATTTAAATACCGGTGTATCTCAGAAAGATACGGGTATTTAATTAAGTTTTTTAATTGGTGCGACGCGACGGTAGCCGATTTTTGGTTTACTACTGAATACCTACTTAATTTATGCTTATAAAAACAGTATCTGAACATTGTGTCCTTAAAAGAAAAGAAAAAGTGCTGGACTCGCAATTTGCTGTGTTTGAGTTATAATTCAATAATTTATTATGTAAAAAACGCTATTTAATAATGTCGGTAGGATAAACTGATATAAATAAAAATGTAATTTTCAGTTCTGAAGATTCTTATTGTCTATTTGAATAGAGAAGAACAATACCTGTGGTGATGGCTATGTGCCTCTAAACCTATTGAAGATCTGTGAAGTCGAACTCACAGGGTTAAAAGTTCCATAGATCTCTACCATGGAAGTTATTAATTTATAATAACTCCTTCGATTAATATGAATTGAGCGCTTTGCAAGTTGAAATGTTGTGTGATATTAATGGGTTGGTGGTGTCAAAGAACTGTTTCTTAATTATAATTCTGAAGCTATGCCGTCTTTCAATTGCGTAGGCTTTCACAATCTCAATGATTCATATGCGACAAGCCTGTCTCCGGAAACAGTTTGCATTTTTACCCTTTTTCTGTAAGATGAGTAACCCACACGTATTATGTTATTAACCGCAATTCTGTAATTTATGAATAATTTTCGTTTCAAAGGTGTGGTAAGGCTTTACATAAAGATTTCCTACTTAAATCTTTCTAGACCAAAAATCCGAGAATCGTATGTTATTTGGAGTTTCTTAACAATCTTATTTAAATCAAGTTATTGTATATTTAAATTACCGATTAAGTGCGTATCTGACCCATTAGTTGCAGCATGCAGACTTATAGTTTTTAATTAAGATAGGTAGGTACAAATTTGATCAAGGTTAGTCGAAGTGTCAGTTATATATTAGATACTAAGTTAGATTATATCATTTTGAAATCATGTCAGAGCTGTAATTCAAAGTGTGTCATAATAACAACAATTATTGTCATAATAATACTTTTATTACTCCTATTAGATGTATGCACGAATAATTTTAATTATACTAGGTAGGTACCTACCTATACTAGAATTCGTACCTATAAATTTAGGCATCAATTTTAATAAATCAAGCCATACAGAAGCAAAATTTATAAGCGCTCCATCATGTTTACTTATTTTTATTTTAATTCGCCAGTCAGTCTGAAGACTAGGAATCTGGGAACTAAGTGAACTAACTTGGAACGCCTTAAAATAGTATGCCTCCCTTAAACCCTTTATTCACTTAAGTGTCAAGTCGATTTCACCTGTCTAATGTCTTTTAATTTTGACAGCTAACTCAATATATAAGTGAAAACCTAACTCGACGTTGGCGCCGTGTCGAGTTGGTTGCTGTTTCCTTAGTGAATTACCTACCCCCTGAACGTAGCAGCGGTTAACGCTACTGTTATGAGGTAGAAATAGATGTGTTAATATAATCACTATCACTACATAGTATAAAACAAAGTCACTTTCTGCTGTCTGTCTATATGTATGCTTAGATCTTTAAAACTACGTAACGGATTGATGCGGTTTTTTTTAATAGATAGAATGTTTTGTAAAGAAGGTTTATATGTATTTAAACACGTGCGAAGCTACGGGCAAAAGGTAGTTATATTAAATAAATTACTAAACAAAAATAATGTATTATGTATAGTTATGGCAGTCGTAGTTCAATCTATTATTAGAAATTATTTAAAGTAAATAAGTGAGCCAGTAAGTTAACAGCGCTTTAGCGTATTAAATCTATTTACGTACTCTTTACTTACTAATTAACATCATGTTTGCTTATATAAACCTAAGTAACTTGATAAATAAATAAATTAATGTACCTACAAATAATAGGTTTAGATAAGTAATGAAACATACCTAGGTATGTGCTACTAATTCAAAATTTTTGGTTTAGTGTTGGCTTGTATTTGTTCAGGAAAATATTGATTAATTTCATAATTTACCAGTGTCTATCATTGATGTCCACAGAGAATGCCTAAAGGAATATACCTATACCTACTACTGTAGTTGCCAAAGTTTAGTTTTGCGTCGAGCTCTACACTATGGTTGCGGAATTCGTAAGAAGACGCTCTTGCCCAAATCTTGGTATTTTTAGCTAACGATAATTGATTGTAATTAATGCTCGTATTATTATTTAACTTAGAAATAGATAGCTACGTAAATGAATTATACAATCAAACGAACACAAAAGGCAGGTAGCTATTAACTGACGTAAGTGCTTACCTATAATGTGGTAAACACCGGCTTATAGTCGATACTGTAAAGTGGTAGCTTAAACTAGATTTAAAACTTCTTCATAACACAAACTAGGACTAACTTTACACTTCTACAACAAAAGTATCCGTAGAATCTGAGTACTAACTCCGGTAATCAATGGTTTAAACTGCACGGTATTTGCCTATGCATTTAATTAATGCGTGCATTCTCGTTGTATCAATATTGTGCCAATGATTGCAAGCCCGCCGCTCCCTTATCTGTAAGAGCTAAAAATACTCCGCGGAAAGATTGGGGAGCGCACAGCTTAGCATTAAATGATCGTAGATAATGGACCCACATACTATCCTTTCTACCTCTCATTATCTTATTGTATTTGACTACGTAATTAGACTCGTGTCCTACATACGCTCTAAAACGTGATGTGTCAAACATACGGACATAAACTGCTTCATTTATGTTTTTTTTGTCCTTTACTTCTCATCAGATGTTATTATTTTTATCACAAAACATACGTTCCAAATATAATGCCAATACAAAATATTCAAGTTTCAATATAAGCTAACAGTGCCATCTGTGAAGCAGTGTTGAACTACAGTTAACGTTGTTATAAGTTGTGCTACTCGACGCTAGGTGGCGCACAACGGTACGTTAGTATCGTCGAGATTCGATTGTTTTGTGTATTTTTTTTTATATTTACAATGAAGCAAACATACAATTTTAATTTAACTAATATAAATAATTTATATAAGCATTTTATTTTAATTCCTTTAGCATCGATGTATGTTAGTGGAGAAATCGTTAAATAAATATTTGTAATAAAGACCTACTAACTATTACTTATTGCTTTGAAAAAATATAAAATAAATGGTTTATTAAATTCATTTAAAATATTAAATGTTTTAGATCATTAAACTTAACGCTTGATTGTGGCCATTGCGGCTTGAGAAAGTTAATACTAAACAATCTGGTAGAAAAGGTAGTAGAACCTTTTGTGGTTCAACTTTGACAACACCACCGCTACACCTTTTTCTGCCTAATAACAACAGTATTAAGTACTGCTGTGTCTTCTCGTGTGGTATATCTCTAAAACATACTTATCCGAGGCGTTCCAACATAGTCCTCAGGGGTAGCATCTGTGGTCTGCATCTGCGACCTAATTGCGGATTCTAATCTTACCTAGCGTCGATAACAGATATCCATGGCAGTGGCCATATAACATTAAGTGGGCTATCTAATATTATTTAAAATAATATTAGCTTAAATCTCAGACTCAAACATTTTTGTTTGGAGTTGATTGTCGATGTCTAGATTGTAAGTTACCATCAAGGAAGGCTGCATATTCCTTGGTTATTTCAATTCAATATACAAAGTATTATAGATAAATCGATAAGTCTGTTAGATATAATATTTTTTTCTATGAATATATTTTTTAATAATACACAGAGTATGAAAACTTGTAAATAACAATTTATTTGTATCGTGACATTCTTTTTTGTCTTACTGCTGGATCCAGGATTCTCTCCACAACGAGCGGTCAGAAGCAACTATCCTCCAGGTAGCGCGCTGCTCCAGTACCTAGTAAATCACATAAAATAAAATTAATTCAACAACTTAGGACTACAGAAATATAAGTATTATTAAATTTATTTAGAAAATTATCGTCGTTAATTTGAATGAGTATGTGTAAATATAATTTTATGGCGGTCACCATCGTCTATCTCTTATTGCTCCACTGCTGGGCAACGCTCTCTTTTCAGAGTAAGAGCGGCTCAGGGTAAAGTCCTCCTCCCTGTCCTAGTACAGTAAGGTATTGTATTAAAAGCAGCTATTGCGTCCTTATTGTCTTAAAAACTTTGGTTGATAAAATCAAAACAATAATTTTCTATTTGAGTACCTTCGAAATGGAAAATGCTGTACAAATTAACTTTACTTGCTTTTACGTATACAAATAAACTTATTTAATTTTACGTATTCAAATATCTGATGATGTTAGTCCATTATAATATTTATGTACCTATGCAGTTCATATTGTAATAAATGTTCAAGGTAAACAGTAGGTATTATATACAGACCCTTAGAACAGTGTCCTCGCAGGCCAACGTTGTGATACTAGTCCGGTACGGGGCGAGACCGCGTGTGCAGATGTAGTACCATGTGATATGTGGGTGTAGGGTCCAAGTTATAGGAATACGCGTTTTATATTTATTGCACAAATTGGTAGGCATATGTAGGTTACTCTGCGTGGTACAACTATTTATATTTTAAGTGCAACAAATTAAATAATGAAGTAATATGGAATACTTTAAATTTTAGTGCTGGATTTTTTGTACCGATTACAGAATTTTTATACCATAAAAATGTAGGTATTATTTCGGTTTTTTTTTGTAATTGTCATAAACGCACACCAATAAGTATTGAGAAAAAAATATTTGCAGCAATCAAGTCATATCATGTGACTACATGTCACCATAATAGATTTATCACGGTATTATTTATTTATAGTTATTTTAATACCATTTCTTACAACGTATCGTAATGAGGCATTAAACATAAATACATTTGACAAATTCTGTATCTCTCAGAATTTCGATTATTGTCTCTTCTCTCCACTAATTAACACACGTGTTTAAATACACAAATATATCTATACTGACAATAAAATATGTATATTTCTGATGTGTTAAAATTTTGTTTTGAAGATACGAGGCATTGAAATTGATTTACTTAGGAGCAGCAACTTATCAGCATTCAGTGTGCAAAGTTGATAGATTTGTCTTCTATTTGAGTATTAGTTCATTTGCAAAGTAAAAATATCCAGTTAATATAAATTGAGCTGCTTGCTCATTTACTGATTTCGTTACACTAACAATTTAAATATCTTTCTTTTGTAGGGCAATATTCTTCCTATCGTTCAAGGACTTTGTTAACTTATCGCTTATCGCGTACTGCTTGGCCTGACATCTCACACTACTACAAAATATACCACCATTTTTATCTTTATACAAAATAATGCATTGATTTATCTGTGATTTATAATAAGTACTTTAAATGTCTATGCAATATAAATTACATTATATTCATTCTTAATGACGTTTAAAAATAGTTATGTATATGATGTGAAACGTAATTTTAAGAAAGTTTTAGATAAACAGGGCTTATATAGTAAGCGATTGCATTTAAATATTATTTTCTAATGTAATGTGATGTAATCTATCTGAAACTGAATCACAGCGTTATCGCTTATCGCTCGTCACCGGCGCCGCATCTCGAGTGGTTAAAACTAGTAAATATGACTGCTGCGCCTGCTACCGCCCGCTCAATATAAATTTATTGTCCACTTGCCTCCGTTATGTGCGCTCGTCTCTTCTGATTCTACATTTACTATTTTACGATATACATTTCTCTTTTCATTGTCACTTAAAAAAGTTCTTCGGTACAAACGCGTCAAGTGATTGAAAACTCGCCGCGTTTTCAAAGTGATATACAATTGCGTGCATTGTTCAATTACATAGCTGAATAGTGTACAACGTTTTTGAGTGAGACAAACAGGGTGACTGATAGTTGTTTTGGAAAAGGATTATCCGATTGTCCTGGTAAGCATATATCTTTATACCTAAGATTTATTATCATACTAATAGGTACATATAATAATACATAAGTAAGTTATCTAAATAAGTAAACATACTTAAAATTCATTGGCTTATGAAATAGGATCAAGTTTGGATACTACAGGAACTATACGCAATAAATATGACAATATCAGCAACCTATTACAAACAATTATTAAATACTAAGACATCATGTTGAATAAAGTTATTTTGTTCTTTATGTTATTATACAAATAAGTATAGACTCAAAAACGACTGTTTTGAAGTCACAGACATATAGATTTTAGCAAAGATATTTGTATAAAATAAACGGATTAAAGTAATTAACTCTAAGCGACATAATTGCCACTATTACTATGATGTTTGTTAAAAATGTATCAGGTATGTCCTAAGACATACCTATAACCGCTTTGGACAATCTCAGCATGGGAGTCTAGAAATATGTGAATTAAAAACCAGATAAAGATCATGTTAAGATTATTATCTATGTTATCTTTATCATTACCTATTTCATTCACATATTTTTCTATGACAACAATGTTTATAGAGTAGGAATGTCAAGAAAATGCTTAAGAATACAGTGTGTTTTCAATGTCTTATCTATATAAATGATTGTTTAATATTAAAAAAATATTTGAAATAAAACAAACAAAGACATATCTGAATTAAAGGATAGGCTAAAATATAGTTAAGATTGTTGTGTAACTTTATCATTGGTAACTTCATCTGCATATTGTTCATATTATATTTTATGGTAATGAACAGAATAACAAAAAGTGCAAAGTGTACTAAAAATGCCTCTTTTATCCTCTTCTTGTTTAATTCTCTTCTTCTAAAATTAGTGCAACATAGAAAACATAAGCCAAAAAGATATCATTTTAAAATTGTTATCTATCTTTATCATATCATCATGTTATTTCCATATGTTATTTCGAATCGAATTATCAAGAAAATGCCTTAGAAAGTTATGTGTGTCATGTTACATATTCGTGTTAGGTTTTGTTATCAAAATTAAATCGTAGTCTTATTAATCTTTTGTCAGATTGGAGTCGTATGATAATGTGATGTGATATATCTATATCTATTATTATCTATCGAGTATATAAAGACCGCGAATAGCCCTGCGGCTCTTGTAGATCTTAACTGATCTACAAAGATATTAAGGTACGTCAGACGTAGGGAGATAGATGGGTGACCACTAGTGACTTGGTCTGATGCGAGCTCGTGTTCAGAGGGCATTTTATAAGTTGATCCTCATGATTGTAGTTAAACTTTGTCGATGGCTTATGGGCGTTTTGAAAAATATTCGAAACAGGTTGGCCACTAACCTCCAATAATCCTTATTGGATCCTATTGAGATACGGTTCTAAGTGTAAAATGTGATATGTGTAAAATTATTAAAAATATACAAGAACAGCTATCAGTATTTTCGGCGTCGTAAGTCGATTCAGTCATTTTCACTTGTCTGCCAAAAAACCAAAATTGAATTATCTATAGTAAAGTTAGGTACATTTTATACCGATAAAATAAATCAGTTTATTAATTGAAACCTATTTAAATAATTGCAGTTTACTAAGCGATACTTATTTTAAAACATATTGAGTATTTCTACATTTTCTACTATGTAAATTGATGGTTGAATCATGAGTGTTTTGTGATAAGAATATAGACGCAAATTAATATAAATTATCTCAATATATGTGGTTCAGGGCAATGCTGAGTCATTAATGCTCTAGAATTTTCGCAATTAGACTTAATGAGTCCGCTTGGTGATAATTAAATAATATATTGGAAGTTTGCTCCGCCCCGGGTGGTACTCGACTTAGTGTCGCTAACTTCAGAAATCCCAAGTCGCTAGACTCGACGTGAAAAGTCGCTAGAAAGTATTTTTCTTCAGTCGAATACAGAATTGGAAGGTTTGATAGCAAAAAAAGAACTTCGCTCGGCCCTACACTTTTTTTTCATCGACTGAACTCGAAATTTGATGGCGGAAAATCTTAAAAATGATTAAATCTTGCCATTAAACCCCTATTGCCGCTAAATATATATATTTCAAATCGCTAAATCTTGTCTAGCGTTTAATTTTTTTTATTCGGTAAGCCCCTATTATAAGTCATCATTTCTAGCGATAAAGTCACTAAATTGGTATCACTGTTTCGACCTATGCTTCGTCTGGTAAAAAAATGCTGCATCTATTTCCAGCATGAAGGTTTTAGAAATGGTATGTAACTGTAAATAGGTACTGTCTGTTCTATACGTGATGCGTTCATGTTAGTTTTCAACTCATATCTGATCAGCTTCAGGCAGAGCCACTATTCTATATGAAATGGAATGACCACTTACCATCAAGCGTAGGTATCAACCTATCACTAATTAGCTAATCACCATAATATACATAGTATAAAACAAAGTTGCTTTCCGCTGTCTGTCACTATGTATGCTTAGATCCGGATGACGACCCGGATGGCGCAAAGGTTA
Organism: Urbanus proteus proteus; assembly: GCA_018251915.1. NCBI lineage: Eukaryota > Metazoa > Arthropoda > Insecta > Lepidoptera > Hesperiidae > Urbanus > Urbanus proteus. The sequence goes on along the minus strand of DWPV01000780.1, from coordinate 4,330 downwards.
ACACGCCGGACCGCTAATTCGAAGGTCCTGGGTTCGATTCCCAGCGAGGTGGAAATTTGAATGATGAGTTTTAATTTCCGTTCTTGGTCTGTTTACATGTAATTGAACGCGTGCGAAGCCGCAAGCAAAAGGTAGTGCATTCTAAAATAGAAAAAATCTTCGATTAAGTTTAAAGATAGTTCTAATGTTAATGACCGTTACTGTATTATCAGCGATTGATTAGATTATGAGGTTATTTACTTTACGTTAACTAAAATCCAAGATAACATTAGTAAACATACCAATTCCGGTAGAGTAGTAATGAATTGTGCCTGCACCTTAAATTGAAGACAATTTAAGTTTTAGTTTATCTAGAGACTAGCTGATATTCGCGGTTTCACCCGCGTTAAAAAAGTAAAAAGGAATACTTATCTAAACATAGGTCGCACCCCGCGCTCCCGCGAAGGGGTCCCGCGTGCGCGTGGCGCGCGCGCTAACGTTTTTTCAAAAATTAAAGTAGCCTATATTACGCCTTAGACCTTCAGCTATCTGCCAGTGAAAGTCCCGTCAAAATTGGTCCAGCCGTTTAGAAGATTAACTCAGCGAAACAAAGAGACAATTTTTTTTAAATTGCATTTTCGTTATAGGAGTCGTGTATAATTTTATATCCTTTGAGTAAAAAAATATTTTAAAATCACAAACAGACTCTTATTTTTTTTTTATTTGTATAGATATAAAATAGATGTCTTAAAACTATTTAGGTAAAAGGTATTGTTATTTTTAAATTTATACTAACGTTAATACAAAAAATAGTTTGGAGTCGCCTATATATTGACTATGTAGTACCTTTTTTATATATGATAGAAGTAGTAAACGAGTATGCAGTCCACCTGATGGAAAGTGCCAGCTCCCACCCATGGACTTCTGTAATCAACCCCATAAGATCAAGGTCCTACCTGAGGTTGACCACAGGTGCGTTGCTACCCCTAAAGACTCAGCTGGAACGCATCGGATAAGTTTATCTCCCTATCCACACCCTTCAGACCCGAACACAGCAGTGCTTAACACTACTGTTATAAGACAGAAATAGGTGTGGCGGCGGTAATCTAAATATATCTAGTTATGTAATTAGTAATTTTAAGAATATTAACAAGTAACTTAATATTAACAAACAAGATTCCTAAAGTTTATATGTTTTAAATACCAAAGAAAACAAAGCTAATATAGAAATCAGATAGGTATTTTAAAAGTGTAAAATACGAATGGAATCATATAAAAAAGTAGGTTATATCAGAAAAGTAAACCTAATCCAGCCAATCCGTTGCCGCCTAGGTGTGTTCTGTAAAAATAAACCGTAACCGGTTCAATTATAGTGTAGAGCAGTACCTTATAAGGTTGTGTAGTTAAACCAAATGTTACGATATCTAGATTATAAGGTACTTGGTAAGTCATTGTGGTTCGACTCTGGCCGTACCACTGTCATAGTTTTTGTCTTATGTGGCACTGAGTTGGTTTGCCGTTTACTTGCCTATTTTTTTCTGTAAAATGAGAGTAGCAAACGAACATGCAGTCCACCTGATGGTAAGTGGCCGCTGCCGCTCATGGACATTTATAATCAAATTCAGTTAAAAACAGTCTTACCTGAGGTTGACCACAAATGCGTTGCTACCCCTGAGGAATAAGTTGGAACACCTCGGTTAAGTCCGTCCCGCTGACCACACCCTTCAAGCCAGAACACAGCCTTAACACTGCCGTTATAAGGCAAAAATAATGAAGCGTCGGAATAATCATTATCACCATATTATAATTTGTATCATGTGATAGCGTTGAAAGCTGCGTTATTCTGGTGGGAAGGATGTAGTAAGGTATAGTAATGTTAAAGGATGTTTGAAATTTACTAAGCTACATTAATAGACGTAATCTACCTTACAGAGTGACCTCTGTTGTATGTTAGTCTATTAATAACGTTAGTCTAGTCATATTATACTCATATTATGTACTTACAAATCAAAACTATGTTATTTGTGCCTAACTTTTTAAAATGCCAATTTGATGTCCATATATTTTATAAGCTATTTGCGGCGCGCAAACGCACGGCACGCATGCACGGCGCAATTAAACACCCAAATTTTCCACTTTTTGCTTTCGGGATTAAACAAAAGGGTTATAAACTGACTAAACGCATATTTCTTACTCCAAGGATAATATCTATATTTTTAATTTAAATACCTACACAAATAACATTCACCCAAGATTTACTGATAAGAAAATGTCCAAGCGTTAGTTTCTTTACAATATCTTATTACCGATGATGACACAAGTAAATAAATAAACATGACTTTATTAACCAATTTAAGTCGTCATTTTCCAGTAAATTAATTAATTCATGCACGTAGACTACGAACTAGCTATTGGTTTGATTTAATATCCTGCGCTTACATTATAATTATCATTTATTATTCAGTTATGTGCATTAGACACCTGTAATCATCATCCATTAGACTAAGTAATCGCCACATTTGTTTTGAATTAGCAAACTGAAAGTTGGAATATAATTATGTAGTTTAAGCCCCGCGGCTTGTGCGAATCGTATGATGAACAAAGTTAAGCAATATTCAAAAAATTATAAGGTGGAAGAACCCTTTTGGCACCACCGTCACATCAATTTCTGCCTAATAGCAACAATGTTCAACGCTACTGTGTTCTGGTCTGGAGGGTGTGGTAAGGGAGACATACTTATTCGAGGCGTTTCAACTTCCTCAGGGGTAGCAACGCATCTGTCTCCGACTTCAGGCAGGACTGTGACGGTATGTGGTGTTAATAACAGATGTCCATGGGTGGCAGTGGCCACTTACCATACGATTCCGTCTTTAAGTTAAGCAGTCACGATCGGTGGTGGAATTTAATTAATATAACTAGAAAAAATACTTATAAGTAATATGGCATTCAAGAACAAATTCTCACAGCACCAATTAGAACAGTTGAACAACATTTGATTTTTGTTGTAAATTGAAATGAATAGGATATTATTGTGTGGATGCACGTAACATTGTATGCTTGTATGTACAACATGCTTCAATAAAGTGTGTTTTTGAGAACGACACTTTTTCTACTTACCTCTCACTCGTTGTGTATTATCGCGAGTGAGATGTACATGCAAAAGCTGTCATTTTGGGTTACATTCCTTATTGGATCTAGGTATACTATGCTTGTATCGTATCACGCGGTTCCAATTACAGTCCACTCGCTAAATGAACTACCGACGCGTTACGCCGTCAGTGTTTTTATACTGAAAATAAATTATAATTACCTATAGTAAGCTGTAGCGTATGTTGACGACCGCGTGATAAGTGTTTATAGTTCTGACAATAAGACGGTTCCGGGTTCGATCTCCAACCAGGGACATATATAAATAAATAAATAACGCTTCACACTCATAGCCCCACACTAGGATTCCCTGTGTCGTGGGTGCCATGGACAACGCACAAGACAAGGACACACACCCAGACCAAGAACGGAAACTTAAACTCATCACTCAAATTTCCGCCTCTCAGGGAATCGAACCCAGGACCCTCGGATTAGCGGTCCGGCGTGTTAAGCATTGCGCCATCCGGGTCGTTTAAGCTACTCTACCACCTTTACCATCCAACCATATTACGAAGAACCTCCATAAACCGTAAATTGATCTTTTGAACAATCTTTTTAATCTTATAAGACACTTTAATCAGAACATGTTAGTTTTCAAGTTGCCGCTTCAACTTGACTCGCATGTTTAATTAAATCTCTTTATATGTTAGTAAGTACATAGTAAATATGGTGCATAAAATACTTTGCTAGCGGGGATTATTGATTTTCATGTGCTAGAGTTTACAGCACTAACAAACTTGAGTGAAAGTGGGAACTAATTTTAATCATCACTACATAGTATAAAACAAAGTCGCTTTCTCTGTCCCTATATCCCTATGTATGCTGAAATCTTTAAAACTAAAATAATTATAATGAATTTTAATAGATAGAGTGATTGAAGAGGAAGGTTTATTTGTAATTTAATGCGTGCGAAGCCGCGGGAAGAAGCTACATATAAAAGTAAAAGTTACATATAAAAGTCACAGTAGAGCTGTGTATGACAGTTTTTTTTATTATTATTGAAGTAACAAACTAGTATATCACCTTCCTGGTAAGTGGCCACTGTCGCCCATTTAATTTTTTTTAAGATGTCTTAAAAAAAAGTAAAAAAAAAATTCGCTTTCAACACTCAAAGATCCACAATAGGATTTTTTCCTGTGTCGTGGGCGCTATGAACACACACACACACACAGATCTGTAATCAGCCCCAGTTAAGATTACAGTC
>DWPV01000779.1:0-24956 GCA_018251915.1 Urbanus proteus proteus | reverse complement strand
GATATACGAGGCGTAATATTTATATATGGAACTTAGTTTTCAGCATTATGCACCTGTAACTGACTTTAATTCTCTGGTTGTGATGTTGTACATTATAGAAATGTATAACATAACACTACGACTGCTAGGAACGGCTTTTTATGGCACTGATCTAGGCATAAGACTGGGCAGGTTCGAATTGTTAGATTTTAGGTACTTTAACATCATGAAACTTTTAGAATATTTTATAACGATTTTCTTCACGGTAAAGGAATAAATAGCACATAAAATCTTATAAGCACATTATTGTTTTAACAATCAAAGTGTACATGAGATTTAAATATGAAACGAATCGAAATTAAAATTGCGATATCCATCTATCCACGATAGAGACATGTTCATATAAATAATTTGCAGAAGTTATCAAATCCATTAAAATTATATTTAATTTGTATAAAAATAGGTACCTACCTATTTTATCTACTCCCACAGACTATTCTGGGAAATTAAACGCTTTGATATTACTTATCAAGGTTTTAATTTTTTTATCAAACAGAACACTACTTCCTGTTACAGTTGTCAGATAGATTGTCTGTGTAATGTTGTACACTGAACAAAGTGTCATGATAATATTATGTGACGATGCGAATAAAATCTTGTACGATCAGTACCGATTCAACATTATACTGCTAACTGCTACGAGCATAATATATGAATGTACTTACTCTTTTCCTTTGATAGAATTCAAACATAATTTTAATTTAAAACTATCTAGAATAAATTACATATGTCCAAAAATGGTAATAGCTTATTATGATTATATAAACTAAACGCTTATTAACCTACTTTCCATACGAAATGAGTTATTTTCGTTTTGCAATTCCAAACAAAAAATGTGTTAAGTTCAAATCGATTAGGTTCTAACTTTATAATATGAAGATCATAGAGTAACATAACACTAACTGGAGTCTGTCTGAAATGAAACTCATCTTATTTCAGACTCATTACAATATTGAGCCAAATGATACTCTTACATTTTACAGCTACAGTACAATGTAATATTATGATCCCTATATTCAGCTGCTGATAAAACTCGGAGATAACGAATAATAATGTAAAAGACGCCGCAGTGTTGTGATATAATAAACAGATTACTTTGTAAGAAGAAAAAATAATATTATTAAACTTAAACTTAAAACGCTTATTACACTCATAGGCCCACTGTACGATTTTCTCCTGTGTCGTGGGTGCCGTGGACACACACATACACGAATACAAAAAAACCCACACCCAAAACAGAAATCTAAATTCATTTAGATGTCTGTCTGGCCGGGAATCGAACCAGGGACCGGGCAGACCGGTTTGGTAACCGTTCTGCCACGCGGATCGTCAAACTAAACTAAATAATGAAATAGTTTCCTTCCGATCATTATCCGATCTAAGTTGGCAACATATTGGTATTAGGTATTTTTATTTAATAAATTAAACTACTGCTAATTTGTTGCTCGAATAGCTAAGTATTATTTTTACTTTATAGTAAAAAATATTATTTACATAACAAGTATGTTTTACGAAAATTCCTGGCAAAGACAAATATTGATTCATGTACGAGTAAACAAAGCAAAAATGTATTAGTTGTAATTTTTCAGTTAGTTTATTTTATCTATTTTTTATTATTCATATCCTTGTTTGAATTAAATTTCATTTTATAGCACGGTGAGTGACTAAAGTTGCCTATTTCTGCACAGTGCGTAAATTAATCATAACCGATTAATTTACCGCACCGTGCAAAAATAGACAACCAACGTCACAGAAAAGCATACATAAAGTGCGGTTTTTGTCACATGCACTATAAAATATACGGTACTTGTGACCTAAGTTATTATTTCACGGCGCAATGTTAGCGCCCGAGCGCAGGGAGGCTGCTGTCACACGTATCATAATGTGCTAATTTAATGTTGGTCAATAGGTACATTGTTTTGAATTTTATTGATAAATTCCAATTTCTAAATTGTACCTAAATTATCAAATTGTGTAATGGTGAAAATCTAAAACAGTACTTTAAGTGCCTACTAAAGAAGAACTAAAGAAAAAATCTGATAAAGAAACATCATTTATTTCAAAGAGAGAATTCTTTGGAGAGACTCGTACTGTAGGTGTAACATAAATTTTTTGGGTGTTTCAAGATTAATGTTAAGTCGTATCAAAATTGATAAGGACCGCCTATTTCACGTCCCAGGAAGTGGTCCGGAGCACGCACTAAATGGGGTTATTCGGAGCCAATTCGAGTCCGCATATTAGTTTATCGCGGCCCCTCGAAAGGGCTAATCCCATTCAACCCTCCGTAAAGCGATTCAGTCGTCGTCGCCTCAAACGCCCCGTGAATGGTCACGCCAACCAGGAAAACCTACAACGATTTCTCGAGCTTAGATTCTGCCTCTTCCAAATTTTTTGGACACCGGTAGATCAAAACTCTTCTCATGAAACTCTCTTGATAACAACAACTTCTTATCGCATTACTTCCCGCGTCTGTCTCCTTTTGCATTAGCGCGCTCTCCGAAGTTACCTAAATGAAATTTTCTTCGAGTTTTCAAACTTTCACTTGGAGACTCTGCGTGCACCGTACAAACTTTTTAACTCTCACCTCTTAACTATTTACGCACTCAAGCTCTACCGCGCTTACGCTGATCTTGTTATCTCCCGAGAAACCGTGCAAACGATTACGACGCTAATCAAATAGAGTACGTTCTCTCGCGGATTGAATGTTTTATTCAGCGGCTGGTGTTATCCGAGCGCACTCGGCTAATGCTCACTTTAAACCGCTCATAAAGTTTTACGCGGTCTCCGGCGCCAACACTTGACACGCTCTCTCCAGGTATCTTAACTTAATTAATGCGACCACTGCGGCCCGGCCTCCGCTGCCGGCGTATGCAAATCGTTGACCACACCGCGGTTTGGGTCATTGAATTACTTATGAATATTTTAATACCAATTAGGACGATAAGGAAGCGACCCGAAAACCTCCCGAAACTTTCCGTAAGAAGTCACCTCGCTCGACCTCCGCTTAAAAGGAGTTAGAAGTTCAGGAGAAAGCCCGATGTTATCTTTTTGCGAGGCTTTGGCGGTCGACCCGGCTCCGGTCGCGAGATCGTGAGATAAAACGCGGCCGGTCCGCTATCGAAGCTACCCTCACCGTCACCGTCGAGTGACCTTACGTAACTGGACACGGGACTTACTTTGCTGGAATCGACACGAGCTTCAGCGAGGCCCGGTCGTCATCGCCTCACTTTCCAAGTCCTCAGGTCCGTCCGGCGGTTCACGGTGGCGCCCTTTCCGAACTTCGAAACGAGAAAACTTTCAGAGCTAACGGCGGGGCCGTTCGTCAGTGATCGCGGGAGAGTCGCGCGGGCGTCGAGCCGCGCGCGCCCGCGTCTTTCCACATAGAGCACTCACTGCGGCACAGCACGAACACGCGCGAGGGACGGCGGACAGACGCGCCACACGTGCGCTCGGCGCGGGCGGCCCGGGACACTGCCGCCGCCGCCGCTCCCCGCGGCGCGCGCACCCGCGTCTCCCCCTGCGCGCGCACTCCCCCAACGATCGTCCCCGAGCCTCCGATCATTTTTACATCTGCACTGTTGTGACATTGAAATTCAATTTTCCAGCGAGAGCGAGCCCTCGCCGACCCGCACCTCGCGCCGCCGAGTTCCGGACGTGTTCCGCTTCCATACATTATCGGCCGCGGAAGGCGCCCACGTCGCCGCCGCACGGGAGATCCGGCCGTCCTCCGTCGACGTGACCTTTTAAAAAGTTGATAGGTCGGCCGCATCGAAATTTACGATTTTGTCTTGTAGCTCTCGACGAACGTTCGAAACGTTCCTATCACACTTCGGTAGATCGTAATAATAAATATTCCGAGATTTCGGTTGGCCCCGCTCGCTTCGCGGCTTTATTGATAAAAGTTTGAGACGTAAACGACGCCCGTCAGCCGTAAAGATCTGTTAGCGCAGAGTTGCCTCGCCGGGAGTCGAACACCTGAGGGCGCGCGGCAGGCGCTAATCCCGCCGCTCTGCGGTTCCCCGCCGGTTCCTTTTACAAATGGCTACGCTTCGGAATTTAATTTCGCGCATTTCTTTTACGCTATTGGATATTGTAAGGATTTGCGGATTCCATTTATCCCAGAACGCACCGAGACGAGCTTTCTTTTTGTGGTTGTCGCTTTGCGAGACGTATGTTAATGTCGAGAAGATTTGTTAGCGATGCGTCGATAAATCCCGCATCTGTATCGCTCATTCCAAAGAACTAAATATTAATTAGAAAAGGCTATTCCTTTCAAATTTCTTATTTTTCAAGCATCGTGGGTGCCAACAAGTTAGGGGCGGAAGGCGCCGGGCGTATTTAATAACCGCCATGGGTTTATTTACGCGGGCGTCACGCCCCCCGTAATTGTATTACCCGGCTAAGATAATTCAATATCTCGCGTATCGGCAGAATAATGGCAACCGCGTCGGCAGTTAGGCCAGTTAGGCCGGTTGTTGTAACTTGTAACTTGTTTAAACTTTTCAAATTCTATTTAAAACTTAGCCCCGAAACCGAATTCGCCGGATGAATTTCAGGGAGGAATAAAATAAATATGGCCTCGTTCGTCACGGGGGATTAGGCGTCTCCGCGCGGGTTCAGCGCAAGATTAACAAATGAAACCGCTCCATCTGCAGCGAGACATCTTCTGCTGAGCGAGGAACGACCCCTCCCGACCCCCTGCGACCCTCGTCGACCCCTTCGCGTCCGCAGAAATACTTTAAAAAACAATCCGACTACAATTGGAAGTTTGAACAAGTTGGAGCTCCGAGGAAATCAAGGCTTCACAACTTTTTCTTTTATTGGTCAATTTGTTAGCGAAATATTCGGTGATCTCCTTTGTTATATTAAGCGCTGATGTTGCTGTATTAAGTGGATGGATATTTTGGATTGCTTCTTTGTTTTTCTTTCATCTAGAATTATTCCAAGTTCCCAATTGGGTGTAACGGAAACTTTTGTGTAACGAAGTACTAGAAGTACGATTAGTTTGAAACTCTCATTAGTTGTTTAGTAGCTATTGTTTTTAGGTACTCTGATCTTCATTACAAAGTTCAATACTATTAATTAGCTCAGGGTACAAGGATCATGGTGAGAATCGCGTATATTTTGATATCGGAGGAAAACATACATAATTTTAATTAAGGAGATGATAAGGTCGTATGAATCACGGGGTAATCTAATATTTAAATGTAGGATACATTTAAAATTGCTACAATTTTATAATTGAATTTATTGTTTTTGATACTGTAAGCCATCAAGTTTGAATTAATAAAATAGATAGATGAATTTCTTAGAAGGACAAAAATATTGAAAATTGGATCACGACAATTTATTAAAATTTACGTTAAATGAAATAATTTATGTATTATTCTTTGTTTGTGTATCAATAGTACACGAAGTGGGATTACATTAGATTAATTTACATAAATATGCGCCATCACGCAATTAAGCTGCATATGGAAGCCACGCGTTACTGATTAGCTAGTATCAATTTGTATTAACTGCACACATATGTCCATTATATTGTAATTTAATACGCAATGCATGCGAGTAATGTAATACTAAATACACTAATAGGTATATAATGCATGGAAAAGTCCGCATTAGTACGCATCGTTTATTATTATAATTTTGTACATTCGCTATGTATGTGGCTAATTTGGCTACCCCCTTCCCATTCAACTGAAGGGCTCTCTCTTATAAATTGATTGTTATGATGTGAAAAGTACTAGGGCAGAAATAAGTGAAGTCATTTCGATTGAGTCTTTAATATTTGTCGTCTACTCTTAGCATGTCTGATTTTGTGCTTTGAGGAAGTACAACATCACGCAAGAGAAGCATTGATGCGTTCACTTCGTCGAAAATGCAATTTAGAAACATTTGTCCGTGTAGTCTTCGTCTGTTTGGCCGAGTCTTCGTAACCTATGTTTAGATATCACCCTTTACTTTTTAACGCGGGTGAAACCGCGGGAATCAGCTAATCTCACATAAAGCGATCTTTCTTCCAGAAGATTGGGCATCTTCAGGAAAATTTTCCCATACTAACCAAATAAGTCTGCTCTTTTATGACACGTCTATACGCATTCTAACAGACAGCAATGAGCTGAATGCTTGCTATTTCTGTTACAAAACCGGAAGATATCACACCAGGACCATAATAAGCAAGTACAGCATCACTGGCAATGTTCGCTTGACCAGCAATTGTCATTTCACAAAGGCAGGTCATCTCGACACAATCGTTTCCTATACGTAGTATCACGGTCGATTTACGCATAAAACCGGCACATTGTGTTGGTTGCACTTGTGAATCAGGAAAATCACTTTATGAAGCATGCTTCGAATCTACATGATACGTGACGCATTGAGCTAAACATTATCTTGTTTCTTACTGATTTTAGGCTAGAGTTAAAAAAACTGTTCTTTCGTTCAAAGTAAATTGTCGACAAAAATTTCAAAAGTTAAAAAAGAATCTGTGCTGAACTGTGCTGTTCTGTGGTGATCTTCGAAAATATTTAATCAAACTTTATAATTTTCATTTTTGGATAGTTGGTGCTTACTTGGTATTTAATTTAAAAGTGATTGGAAGAACTAGCAGACTAATAGTTACATATGCATGAAACGTATTTACACATTATTCGATTAATTAAATAGCAAAACGTCAACCAACCTAACTAATATAACTTTCCTTCCACCGAATAAAATCCTTAAAAAATCCCTCGCAAACAATCAATCGCAGTTTCGCGTCAAGCGATGCCAACGAGAAGCTGGATCTAGTTTAAATAACAATGGCGACGTCCGGCGTCAGAGTTGTTCTAAACTCGCCCGCGGCGCCCATTCACTGCACCGCCTGGAACCAGTTCAAACCAGTTCTAACAGGACCGATCTGGTTAATTTAAGTTCTGGCTGTCTTTGAGTTTTTGATGAAATGTTTTTTGTAGTATAAAAATGCTTAAAAAATGAAATGCATCTGATGCTGTATGTGCCTATACTGACATATGACTATACTGAACAATGACAATATTTTCAAAAATCATTTGCAAAGTCCGTCAAAATACTGTTACTATTCGTCACGATTGCAATATGGTCGATGAAAAGTACCTACCTAAAGGATCATTACAATAAAAGAAATACAAAATTAAGGGGTTGTAGCTAAATGTGGTTAAGGTATAAGGTAAGGTTACATCAACAATAAAATAAAGTATCATAAATATCTCCATATTTATCTAGCAAAGAATAGTTTAAACAGGTCCTTAAATAAACACTGCATAAAAGTTCAATGTAAAATTAAATTAAAAATGGTTCATAAATGTTAAATACCCGTGGAATAGCCGAAGAAGTTACAAATATATAATTTCATGGAAAAAACGTGTTTGAGACTCACTGCTTTTTCCACGAATGAACTCCTTAAAAATAAATAAAAACTAAGATGAAATTTTATTATCATTTAAAACAATTCTGTAAATTCTACCGGTAATAAAATATTTTCATTTGAAGTTTAAGATTTTTTAAATATATTTTTTATAACATGAAGGCAATAAACGAGTTCATCTGAAGTTTAATGGCCATTGCCGTGCCGCCCCCGGACATCTGTAATCAACTCCAGACAAGATCAGAATAATACCTGAAGTTGTCCACAAATGCGGCCATATTTCTGAGAACAAAGTTTGAGGAGTAACTAAGAACTGAGAACTAAGGAACGCCTTAGATAAATATGATGACTAAGTTACCTTTCTCTACCCCTTACAGCCAAGACTCCAATCACCTCATTACTCATTCACCAATCAAGACAATGTATTGTAAACGAACGTTAACTTCCTACGAATTGATAGACTCCCATTATCTAATATCAAATTAGGTCCCCAATTGTAACAGCGAACTACGACGTCGGGTCTTTGTACTCGCCGTTAAATACAGCATTCACCTGCCAATTATTGCTCGTTCGTGTCATTGAATTAGCTTTTGTAAATTGTGCACCGTAATTGGACCATAATTACAAATTGGTCAATGATAAACTGATCGGAACTGCAGTAAGAGAAACATTGGCGTTTAGGACTTATGCTAATTATATTATATGCGAATTGTCAAAAAAAAAATGCATACAGACTACCAGGGGTCCAGAAAAGGACATAGAGTATCTTAGGACATAGGACATAGAGGATATAGACTTCCTGCGCCAAAAAAAATACTACTTTCGTGAGATAGAAAAATGAGTTTTATACCTACAACCTTCCTACTACATATTATACCTGCGATATTCTTCACTATCACTACATAGTATAAAATAACAATAATATAACAGTAATATAACTCATTAAAATTCGCTAGTAGCAAAACCAACTACTACGTTTGATCCTTATAACATTTTAGCGCTTTTGTAGCAATTTTCTTACAGTTTTATGGCTCAGTTGTGTGCGGTAACGACCTTCCTTAAAGTCCCGGGGATAGTGAAGATGCGTTATGGGATTTTAGGTGGAGTAAAGTCTTTCCGTAACATTTTGGGCTACAACTTTTCAGGGGACGACTTTATCGTATTTACGATGGACTGTCCCCCCGTGACTCCTCAGTCATACAAACAGGCATGTTTGACTTCCAAAGGTTTATGTCTTTAGTAAAGTTAAACGACCCCATAGAAGGAAGTACGTATTCTCATGCATGAATACAAATCAATAAAATTGTAGTGTCTGTTTGTGATTTCAAAATAACAACTTTATACTCAATGCATATGAAAATATATAACATACCTATAAAATGCAATAATATTTTTTGTCTGTTTGCCTGTTTGGCTGAGGTAATCCTAAACAGCTCGACCGTTGTTGACGGAACTTTCATTGGATGATAGCTGAAGGTCTAAGGCGTAACATAGAATTCTTAAATTTTCGAAAAACTCAATATCACGCGCTCCACGCGCACGAAAGCGCTCTCGGGTGAGCGTTGGGTGTTACTTATGTTTAAATATGCAAACCACGGGAATTAGCTAGTTTTTGTTCTAAAGTCCTTTGATCGAAATTATTAGTTTTGTTTGGTATTTAAAAGGACGATAGATACTCATGCACAAAGATCGAATTCATATGTAAGACATGAAATTTTCTTGACTCAAACTCCATAATCCAAATTGAACGCGCTGGTTGTAGGCGCGCCTTTGTTTAAACAACAATACGTGGGTCGGATAAGTGACTAATTGATAGCCCGGAGGTGTTTTGAGGGCGACCCTCCACGATACTAATAAATCTCCCTCTACTTCTCCGTCGGATTCATATGTGAACTAGGGATCTATGTTGGTTATATGTATCTAATATCTGCCTACAGTGAGCAGTGATAGCATAATGGTTGAAACTTGGCTTCTCAATCGAGGGGTCCTAAGTTCAAATCACGGGCAAACCTCTGATTTATTATTATATATAGTGCGTATTAGAAATTAATTATCACTTGCATTACGGTGAAAGAAAACATCGTGAGAAAACCTGCACATCTGAGAGTTCTCCAAAAAAAAGTTCTGGAAGGTGTGTGAAGTTGGACTCCGGCGGCACCACCGCCACACCGCCTTATAACAGCAGTGTTAAGCACTGCTGTGTTCTGGTCTGACGGGTGTGGTAAGGCAGAAATACTTATTCTAGGCGTTCCAGTGCAGTCCTCTGGGGTAGCAACGCATCTGTGATCAACTTTAGGTAGGATCTTGGTCTTATCTGGGGTTGATTACTGGCGTCCATGAAGGGCAATCACCAATTACCATCGGGTGAACTGTTTCTACTTCGATTATATGAAAAATAAAACAAAACACAAATATATTTTAGGGATATTACATACCTATTTCCCTCGTCAAGGCCAGATTTAATTAACTTCAACATTTTTTTACTTTTCTATGTATACTTACATTATTTTTCCAAAGTTACACGTGTTTCGCTAAAAATACACTAGCGGTGTTCAGATACCTATTAATTGATAGCTGAAAGGTGTTTAAGGGTGACCCGACGCGCCGGCGATAAATTTCTCTTCACAAGCTATGAATGCCTCGCCTGACGCGAGAGTTAAGGCCCGTTATACATGAGCTACTTTGGTTTCACTTATTTTCTAGAATGACACTTCGCGAAATAAGTCTGTCCGAAGTTGAACGAATAAAAACTTTAGAATAGGACACTTTCGATGGTTACCCACTAGTGTCTATGTACGTATAAGTTTTACAGTAACTTTTACATAGATATTTAATAAAAAAAACATAATGATTCTGGCAAAAAGGGCTCAGTTTTTCCGATAATAAGTTCACAGTTACCATAATAAGACATACGAGTATGTTCGGATTAATCCAGTTGGCCCCTATAAAACAAAATGGCTGATTAAAGAAGTCATCAATATAGGAGCTCTTTAATTATAGTAATGTAGGTACTTCTCCTTAAATGAGTCGAACCACTGATGTAGGCTGATAACATACAGGCGATTTTTTCTAGAGAAGGCGCCTAGAAAAATCGCCTGTGTGTTATCAGCCTACATCAGTGGTTCGAGTTATTTTCGCAATAAATTTTTCTACCAAACACGAAACAAAAGTTGGACTCGCTCAGCTTCAGCAGCACTCAACTTAAAAACAAACGATATCGTATCATTGAGTCTACAGAAATCTAATACTTGACATTTAGGGTCCATGTTAAAATATAAATGTTTAAATACCACATGATTAACGCCTTATTCTAACTTGTTACAACGCTTCGATTTAATAAGTAGAACGTTTTAACGTTTTACAGAAGAACCATCAATTACTTTTCTATTTCATAAAATCTGTGTTAAGTGATGAAATTGATCTTAAGAGTATCATTGTTATAATAATAAGAAAAATCATTTTTTTAATACATGGAAGTTTAATGAAACAAACTTAGATTTCGGGAGTAGCAACACATTTGTTGGACATCAAATAGGAGTCTCCATATATTAAAAGTCGGTTACTGATGTCCTAGGGCATCTTGAATCACTTAACAGTGTTGCACGTTTATTGCATGCATTACATCCAGTAGCTTGGATATCAACAGCCAATTAAGGTACAGCAACGTCTCAGAGGAGCGTGCGGTTGAAATTGATCTCGTATCTTGAAGTCACGTTCTAGAAAGTGTTGTTGGAGCGAGAGAAATTGTTGGGAGTTTGCACGAGACCAAATAACTGAAGGAATACTATTCGTGGCTCAAATAACTGATACCCGTTTGCAATTTTATTTTGAAGTCGTCGGGTTTGTATGTGTTGGTATTTACAAATATATGTTCATAGATTGATGTTTACTAAACAGGGGAATGATTTTATCGTAAAATACATACAGCTGACTTAGGCTGACTGACTTCCAAAAATAAGGAGGATACTACTGAAGCACGTATCCTCGTTTTTACGAATTCAATTAAGTAAACAAAGAGTACTAGGTACATCTTTTTTTTCATAGAGAAGGGCGTAAGTCTGATCGCACAATTGTTAAGAATAAATGGATAGATAAAAGAATTACATGACAAAAAGCAAAATTTTGTTACTCAAAAATATTTTAAATTCCAGCGCTGCTGCATTTACTTTATAAAACTGACTGAATGCTGACGAAAGTTAATTCGAGGCCGCAGGTGAAATTCCCGCGACATAATTGTATCGAGATACATTCGTCGCATTACGCCATTCACAAACAAAAGGACAGTCGCCGTTATCACTCGTTAATCTCTTCATGTAGACTATGAAATCTCGATTCAATGGATTGAAGTACATAATAGATTGACGCACTTAAACGCAATAATGATTTCAATTGAATTGCACCAACATAATTATGTATTAACATGTTAAATTCATTACAATCTTTACATCGTTATGCTATGTCTATCTCTATAGACACTAAAGAGAAATAATATTATCAATACATACAGATGTGTCGATAATATTAATATTAAACTCTATAATATATCAGGATTGACGTGTGTGTGTGTAAAATTTGATTTCAAGAAGTAACGTGTTCTACGACGATACTTCTAGATAATCTTTGATTTAGAAAATGTAGATTTGCAGAATCTTTATTTGTAAGAGCGTGACCATTCGTGGTTCGAACAGTGATAGTTATAATACTATTCAATCCCTTGAATTCAATCCCTTGTCAACCAGAAATATCATTTATGAATAAGATTTCTGTTGTGGGTTAGTATATTATAATGTAAATGACTATATAAATGAAAAATATTCATGGTGTGACGTAACTCCAGCTCCACTATAACTTAATTATAAGTACCATTTGTAATATCACATTATTGTAAAACCATTTTTTTTAAAAGATGCAATTATGCACACGTATGGAGTTTCTTGCGCCGCCTCTTCTCCATAACGAATAAACCTTCCGAGGCGGTGGTAGAGTTTTGACGTTCAAAAAGTGTTCAATATGAATCAACTTTGAATAAATGAGATTTGAATTTGAATTTGAATTTGAATTTATATTCATGTCCATCGGGTGAACTGCATGCTCGTTTGCTACTTCGGTAATATAAAAAAAAATGTATATACATGTATATACAGATGATATACACCATGGGGAATCGTAGTATAGGTATATAAGTGTCGAAAACGTCATTCCCGTTTAGGGTATTAATGTTTTTCCACGGGATCAGTTAAAGATCTGATTAGGAAACTGGACGCACCCTCATTGCTCTTACAGCCCCCTGAGGTGTGATACCGAACAGACCCTTCAATGCCAAAATAGGGTATGGGTTTACGAATTAGTTTTCACCTTCACGTAATATCCTGTATGTGTTGTGGAAGGTTATAAACTATTATTTTAGTTTAAGCTTGGTATGGTAATGGAATTAAACTTATATAAATGTAAATTCCTTGCATCTATCCCTTTTCAAGTATTGTAATTTTTATCATGAACCCAAGACAAATGAAACAAAGTTTCTTCTCCATAACTAAAAACCTTTTGAAGTGATGTAGAAAAAAAATACGTTCAAAAAGAATTGTTGTAAAGAATAAAACATTTTTGTTTTTTTGATTTTGAAAGGAAATAATATTCGAAGCATCGAAAAACGAGTAACACAACGAGTTTTACAATACACATTTTCATTAAATTTTCCATATCATTTTACATTCCTATTTTATTAAAAGTGACGTCAAAAGCTATGGAAAGTATCGTGCAAGCATATCTCCGAGCATTGAATCAGCCAATCAATCACAGTCCTGACTAATGACGGTAGGGGGCGCTAGGTGTGATAAGATTTGTGAGGGTGAAACTTGCTTCAGTCATTGTGTACGATAGGATCTACTGACGAAGTAATCCAGTGGAATTGTGGATGTAACTAAGGTAGAGACAACTCAGATGTATTAAACTCGTAAGTCTTATAATAACTATGAAGGTCTGATTTAAATATTTTTTTTATTATGTCGCTATTGATGATCTTGATTGTCCAATGAATAGGATGATGAATTGTAATTTAAACTACACGATTATTTTAAAAAAATAGTATATTTTTTTATTGATATGGAAACTTACGTATAGTAGGTTTAACATCTTATTATAGTAGAGAATTTATTCCTTTATTTTATAAAGATTATAGAAAAGTTTTATTTTAAAATAATTTATGTGTCTTTTAAAGTTAACCTTAAGTTTTGTCGATCATTAATAATATATACAAAAAAAAAAACGAAACATATTTATTACAATATAATATTTAAGTCTTGGAGTTCATCGCCTTGTCAATTATCTATCTGAATTCAATAGCACCAACTGCACATATTATTTCAAATTCAAAATACAAATAGCGCAGATGGCTTAAAGTACATCACCCTCTTCAATCTATCTATCTCCACATTACAACACAACTCAATCAAGTTTTTAATATATTTGCTTTGCTCCTTACAACTCGTCACCTCGTTATCGGATACAATGATCGAACCGATACATTTAATAAACCTTAAATTAAAGACAAAGAGTTGAGTTTAGAAAAGCAGGGTAAGAACAGTAATTCCCCTGGAGATTGAAGTAGTATCATTGGCTAGGGGTGAAACAAAGTTAATTTAGGCAATCGCCATTGCGAGGGAGACGGTAATAGCTTTGAGACAGGGAGGCACATAATGATTATAATGTACATTAGCCATACGTGCGATGTGTGGATGAGAATCAGTCCCCTGGCGACTTTGATTTTTTATGTAATGGAAACGGAAGGGAAGCATGCAGTAGACTTGGCGTTTAGTGGTCACTGCTTACTATAAACATTTGTTAACGATCCTAAATACTACGAAAAGTCACACGCGTGCTGCCACTAAGTAATTAATTTGTAAGACCCCATATAACACCTATAATAAAGATACCACAATGTTAGAAAAAATGGTGTGGCTATGATATCACACTTAGTTATTTTTTATCGAAAACAATGTTTCATTTCTCATTTACTTTGATTAAGTTCTCATGTCTTTCTTCCCTTATAAGTTCGCACAACGTGCCCAAAAATTTATCTTTTTTGTCCATTCCATGTGTATTAAAATGCAGTTTTTAGGGAAGGCCTATATCCAGGTATTTATTCTACGTTAAATGAATGATTAGGTAGAAAATCATTATTAAGATTATATTGAGTAATTTGTTAAAGCTAAAAGCAATAAAACCTTTTAGAATGAAGCAAATTAGTAAAGGTTATGAACCTGTAAATGATCAGAATGGGAATATAAGAAGTAATGGTAAGTGTTTCAAATTACGCTATTAATTTTGATACACTCTGAGTATCTAATTAAAACTCAAATTCGTATCTCTTATTTGGTTATATCAAAGTGCGTACTAACATTACTTATATTTCTCTACTGGCTAAAGTTTTTTTTTACTTTACAAGTAATTAGTTAAAATTTATGTTGTATGTTCTGTTAAATAATATTAAAATAGCTACTATAAATATACGCCTACATTCTAAATTTCAAAGTCAAGTATTAAACTTTTTATAGTGCGATATAATTTTCTAAACAGCTGAATAGATGTTAAGGGTCTTTCACAAAAACTTCAACTTTTAACCCTTACCTCAGTCTGGAGTAAATGCGACATCAAAATCCCGTGAACAGAGACGCACGTAGGTAGAATGTTTGAGGGTTCTGTAATATGTGAGCCCGTTCGTTAAACATTATCGATTTATGATTAGAAGTTTTTGATTACTTCAATTGACAGACATTTTTTTTACTTGCATTTTTGTTATATGTAATTATGATAGTAATTTTGAAATCACAAACAGAAACTTCAATTTTATTTATTTGTATAGACTACATCATCTTCACCTACACTTTGCAAGAATAGGTTATACCATCGACTTAAACAATACTCAGGTAATAGCCTCATATTAAGGTCATAGTTAGATCTCGTCTCAGAATGAGAGGCTTTTAGGACCTAAACACTTAACATTTAGAGACGAGATCTATGAATAGTAGTATAACAATAGCGAGGTATAACGATGCCTTCAAAGCTTTTAACTATATGTCATCATAAAAACTAATTGAAACTTAACTCATATCATCTTTACATGTTCCGACATCATATTGTTAACTAACGATGTCTATGGACAAGCTATATAAATTCTAAAGTGAATAAAATAAAGAGGCTAAAACGAAGTTTTACGAAGTACTCGTAGGTAACACAAGCGCGTGTGAAACAGCGAGCAGAAAATAACTCAATGTTGGCATTAATGCGCGACGCAAACTCGCAGCGACGCACGCCGCCAGGAATTGAATTGTCGCGACTTACTGCACACCTTGTGATGGGACACACTGTTACGAAGGACGGCAAATATATTTTATGATAGTAGTAAATTCGAGTGATAGATTATTTATTGTAGCAGGCGAACATAATTTTTTTTTTACTGAGAATGTGCTTAAAAACTACCTTTTGAAAGTCTAATTAAATTACGTAGTGTGTGTCTAGTTCTGTCGCTTTTAAATGTTGTAGTGTAGTTATCACTTTTAGATGTAGCTTACTTATTCATATTAAAATTAATTTATTTTTAAAAATACAATTATCAAAAGTTTTAGGAACATAATTATTTTAAAATACTAAATGTGTTTATACTAGCACAAAAAATAAGATAGATTTGCTTATAAATTTTAAACCTTTAAAACACGAACTTTGTGAGGCTTATGTGCTAAATGTTTTTTTTATTTATTTTTATGACCGACGGAAAATAAAACAATTTATTTACAAACCTTTTAAGCGAAAAGGCAGTGCGTCTCGTAAGTTTAGCTTCCCCTCCAGTGAAATTACCCGGCGCGAGTCCCGGAATTAGATCTACCTGCGCGATACATCTTCATTACGCCTGTCCAGCGCTGGATTGAATAAGCGCATCTTTTTTAAGGAACTTCGTAAACATTTTCTTCGCTCTTTCTAATGAGCCGCTTTAAAATGTAGACTCAATTTATACGAAAGCTTGGAAGAAGCACCTTGATTAGACATACATACTTTAGCAGATGACTTAGCTTTACCAGATGAAATAGTTACAAGTTTTTGCCTTGAACATATAGGACATTACAGTTGTTTGTTTTTCTAATCTCAGTAACAATAAAGATAAAGATTGTGTTCATCTGTTGCTGAATGGTGGCTAGATATCGGCATATGCAGTCCATCTCAAATAATTGCAAAGAAATCATAGGTTAGTTAAAAATACAAAATACATGTACAAAAAAACAAAAATCTAATTATATTCAAATTTGCTTCCAAATAATAGGGCTGAATAAAATTTGAGAAATTTGTTAATTTCCTAATTAAACAATGTTACTAAGTATAAACGAGAGCACATAAACCAAAACTGGAAGAAAGTTGTAATCAATTCTGTGTTGAAAAATTCCCCTGACAAGGAACCACGTAGCTCGATATAGTATGCAATACTTGGAAGTTTCCGTGCGATCCCTCGGGAACAAGGCGTTGATAGCTAATTGGCGGAACGCGGCTTCGGGAACCTTATTGACCGGTCATTTTGGAAGTCGGAAACTCAATCACACAACGAGAAAGAATTCGAAGTGAGATGAAAATGTTTAACAGTGTATTAGGATTGACAGGGGACTGACGTGAAATGGTATTATGAAACGAAAATGAGATGAAATTTATTTATGTTTGTATTAGCTATAGGCATCTATATAAATAAATAAAATTCAAGTGTCTGTTTGTGAATTCATAATAACAACTTTTTATTAAATGCAGAATCATGAGTATATATGATACCTGTAATAAAAATGCAAATATTTTTTTTTGTGCCTGTCTATTTGACTGTGGTAATCTTCAAAATGGCTGGACCGATATAGACGAGACTTTCACTGGAAAATAGCTGTATGTCTAAGGCGTGTGCTTACATTAATTTTTAAAATTACATAAACGCGTACTCCACGCGTATGCGCGAGCCATGGCAGGACCGCCGAGTATCACTTCTGTTTAATTATTTGATGCCATTTAACGCGATTACTTCTTTAACGCGAGTGAAACCGCGGGGATCAGCTAGTTTACAAATAAAATTGACAGTTACAATATTTTTTCTTATACTACCACAAATTGTAATATGACCTGTTTCTGCTAATGCTTATTGTTGAGATGTTTTATTGTATAGCGTTGGTAAGTAATAGAAATCTTTACAAGGCTCGAGTTGAGTACTTTTACGTATTATTATGGATATTCGCCACACGAATATGAGTAGGTATAAAGGTTCGAAGTACTTTTTCGTAGTAATATTTCATATCTGGTTTTGTATTGATATGTATGTTTTACTATGTCATAGATACAGTGATTATTTTTTTGTAAATTTTAAACTGCTAAGGTAAATTAATCATGGTGCTTTCAATAATAACAACATCAGACTTTAAATCTATGGTATTCACTTTAGTTATTGATAAAGTTAATTAATCGGAGACTATGATTTTCATTCAAAACGTTTGTATATACATATAAAACGCTTAAAATATAAAATTCCATTTCCAAAACAAGTAGACATATTTTGTTCCACAGTACATTTCTGTACATAGACGTATTGTGATATTTATTCATTACTTTATAGAGGCTATTCACGGTTTAATGACCAATGGGAAGCGGCCGAATAATTCACGTTTGCACAGTCCCCTGGAGGTGAATAAAAACGCAGGCGAGGTTGATACCGTACTGCTCAGTCCCCTGCTGTAACTTATATTGTGTAAGTACGATAAGATATGGCTCAGTTGTAATAATTTTGGAGTCTTAGAAATATATCATAATTTACTTATGGGTAATTTTTGGGAAGAAACTTGTATGTTGTCTTCTATTTCTAGTATTTAAACTTATTTGAAGTCTTTCAACTTTTACATAATTACGCATTATGTTGTACTAATATCTAATCTTTTTTCACGATGGGGAGCAATGCCCATCAATTGTTACTTTTTGGCTGATATTGAAATTCGATATACCTAGTTAAAGTTAAAATAAGATTATAAAAGTTAAAATAAGATTCGATCCTTGCTCGGAATAAAATAATAAATCACCAAGTAAGATATTTATAACAAGAATCTATATTTAAAAATCTATTTCTAAATAGCAATTCTAAGAAGAATTTAATGAGTATTTTGTAACAATCTCAATTTAAGAAATATCTTCAACAATTCTGCTTAAAATATGGAATAATGTCAGATTCCAGGTACCTATGGATTTGCAATTAATCCAGCGTTAGACAGCCAGACAGCTTAATTAAAATCACATCACTGAAACTGAGCGGCAAATGAAACTAGACAATCTTACATATCAAACCTCCATTACAATTTTAAAATTCAATATCGTTGGCATTTTAACATGCTCTGGTATGAAGGTCATGCATTAGGCGGTGCCAAACAGTGTTACATGTATTTTGTGATAATTACAGTTCAAGTTCAAATATTTGATTCTACAAGATTTATTTTTCTTTGCAGATGTAAGAATTTTGGTTTATGTTATGGTTCGAGAAATATGCTAGTCCATATTCTTCAAATCGTCTAATTTAGTCTGTCTAATAATCGTCTAATCGTGAAATTTAGTCCTCCTAGCAATGCTACTGTGATTGATTTCAGATAGTCACCAATAAAATATAGTGGTATTTATCATTTGCTATAAAAAACATATACATTACAAATAAGTATGGCAATACACCGAGGGAATGCTGCCAGTGTCTTGGGTACACTTCCACGAGGCAGCGATCTGGCTCATTTATAGTATTAGTTTATCATTAGTTATATATTTACTCAGTTTATAGTTACTTATATTGTAGTTTTAGTAAAAACTTCATTAACTTGAAAATTACAATAAAAATTAAATTACATTACAATTTCATTTGTAATTTGTATATTTTTATAGCTAACTTGCAGAGAATCGAACCCTTTGAACGCTGAATGTTAAGCTCAAAATTCGATCTATTCGCCTATACAGCGTCTACCTACAATTCTCCAATTACAGACACGAGTGTTCAGAAGCTTGATTAAAATCACATCTCATGCCGGCGGAGGCAAATGAAACTCAAACACCAATTATAGCTGTAATCCACGGAATTATGATAAGGTGAGACTTGGTGTTCCTGGAAAACGATAACCCTATAAGCGGTAATACACCGGACGAAGGTTTTGGGTTTGATCCTCGTTAAAGTAGACGAGTAAGTGATGATTTAAAATTTCTATCTAGGGTGTTTGTGTATAGATAATTATATATTTATGGTATTTATGATGAGCAGTGATAGCCTGATGGTTGAAACTTGGCCTCTCAATCGGGGGGTCCGAGGTTCAAATTTCACCTCCGATTCATGTGCATATTAAAATTAATTATCGGTTTTAACGTTGAAGAAAAACATCGTGAGGAAACCTGCACATTTGAGAGTTCTTAAAAAAATGTTTTTAAAGGTGTGTGAAATCTACCAATTCGCTCTTGGCCAGCGCGGTGGACGAAGGCCTAAGTCTCTCTCACAGTGGGTCTTCATGATAGCATGTCTAGTTTATTAAACTCTCAACCGGCGGTCCTAGGTACGAATCCAGGTTCCTCTGAATTTTTAAGTATAATATTCGCATTGGAAACTAATTATCACCTGCCGTAACGATAAATAAAAATATTGCGAGGAATTTACGACGGAAGGAAAACGACTTAATTATTGTATGCAATAATTACGGTATGCCATAATAGCGTTTTAAAAAGTTGTAAACGAGGCATTTAGGCTATCCAGAATAATGGCGCCTGCAGAGCTGACGTTGACTGCCGGAAGACTTGCGGAGTTATCACTTAACGGGAATATTTTTTTTATATTCAGCAACTAGCTGATACCCGCAATTTTATCCGTAGAAAATTTACCTATAATTTAAAATTGGAATAAAGTTTGATAGAATGGATTTATTTTAAGAAAATAATGCTTAGGAAACGTCTTAGTTTTCAGATCAATACAATTTCGCAGTTTCGCCGTGACCACGATCCATGCAACTGGGTCAAAATATCGGCATAATTAACAAAACGTATCGTGAGTACCCGTTACATAATAAATATTAAAACATTATAATATAGTTATTACCTCTAAAGACTAAATTACCTGAAGGCTAAATAACTAGAGGTTATTGATGTCTTTGTAATATAACATTAATGCTCGCTACAAAATCTCAACTTTTTAGGGTATTTTTCCACCATAAAAAAGACCACCATTCAAATCAAATCCTTTTTTCATTGCTTAGTGCAGTATAGCTCAGATAGGCAACTGTTTGTTTATATGAAGAGATGTGAGTTGCTGATTTGAGCTACGGATAACTATGGGAGCTAACGTAGCTAAGGATTACTTACTCGCTTAGTTTAGCTTCGTGTTGTATCTTAGCTTCGATGTTTCGATAAATCGCTTAGCAACCTCACACATTTTTGGTGGAAACGAACACTTAAAATCCATCACGGACTTTACCATTTCTATTAAACATCTGATATAATATGACAAGTTTCAAAACTCTAATTTTGCATACAAAATCGTAATCGACACAGTTATGACCCGTTGGACGAAATTTTCGGATAACAGCCAAATCCCAGCGGATTAATCCTATCTCATCTTGAAACAAAACAGTAATAAAAGATCGATTAGTAGTCGACTCGTCGTCCCCAATAACTGTCTCGTTTGTCAAATTTTATGGTGGGTCCAATCCAATGACCTTTCTGGGAGTTCATACATTTTTCAATCGAGATTCGGTTTAGATCGGTTTTATAGTGCTACTATGTATTAATCGTTTTATATAATATACATTATGCTAACTCATAGATAAGTTTCGTATGGTAGTGAGCTCTATATAGCCTCATTGTGGTGGCGCCATCACAACGATTTCTGCTTTATGTCTGTTGTAGCTGTGCTTAGGTGTGTAGATGGATGGATGTAGATATGGTGATATGACATAGACAATAATAAACACGTTATAACATCAATTTCAAATAGAACTCCTATGGTGATTGCGGACAATCACAGAATTAGTTGGCAATGACAATCTTTAAGTCTTCAGTAGTAACATTTCATCCGTGGACGACTTCGGTCCCTTTCGACGTTAACTACTAATAATGCAATAGGTACCAGTTTATATTTAAACTACATTCTTATTTACTAATTGTATTGCATAAAAGACACCTATAAAACTCAATTCTTGATTTTTACCGTTTACCGATTTCAAGTTGGTAAATGTGGGTACACCCTCATACTCGGTCGAATCACTGATTCCACGTTATTGATGGATCAGGGATTACCCGATCCTAAGGCCTCCGGTGATTGATATTCGGTCGTTGAAATATTTTATGAAGTCGTAATCATTATTTTTATAGCGGTTAGACCTTTATTGTCCTTTGCAAATGTACCCTTAAACTCATATGCGTCACATTAATATCGTCTTTGATAAATTAGGGTCACTTGTAAATAAAATTGGGTGATTTATTTTCATTTGATGACTTGTGGAGGAACGGTTACTAAGTTGGTCTCTATAAACATGGTACGATCGCCGGCTTAGTAGACGTCTGAATTGTGTGTTTATTTTTCTAATTTGATTTTAATTTTTTGTATATATAATTGTTGTTTCTATATTCGTAGTAGATACATATGACAATATTAGTGATTCATCTAGGTAGAAAGCATATTGCACCATGTTGCCCCAATGCACTTACGGAAGGAAAGTGCAAATAAGTGGACCATTATATATAACCGCCCAATAGAATTCTGACAAAGCTTATGGACTGCTCTTTATTAAAACAGGGAATCGAAGGCTTACATACCCTCAAAAGTATGGAAGAGCGTGTGGTTAGCCACTAACGGTAACCCATCCAATTTCCGACCGAGGTCAATGCCTTTGCCAGGGTAATGTGCGTTTGAGCTTCTGTCGACACGCTCTGCACGATTTAACTTTATTTTCTATATCTTTGTCTATATTTTTCCAATATACCTTTGCCAGGGTAATGTGCGTTTGAGCTTATACTTTTAAAACAATATTAATGGAAACAAAAAAGTCTAATTTCTCGAGGTAACGCTCGTAATTTATGATTTTTTTATTAAATTCCAGCGAAAGGTTTCGCTGGCGCGTTCGCTTTCTGATTTAATTAATTTGGCTTTTAATGTAATTTATCGCGGCTCTCCATAGACGCCGCTGTTCTTGCTCGGGGGTGATTTTTTTGTTAAATTAACCAACCCTTTTACGAGTAAGTGAGATGTAGGTACGATGTCCGCTGTCTGCGTTCCTTACTTTACCTTCGTCAAGGGCTAATATTTTGCCTGTGTTTTGTGTTTCTAGGTATTTTTAGCCTGTTGCCTTTTTGCGAATTAAATATGTACGAGTGTGTCTTATAAGTTATGGATATGACTTGGCGGGAATTTCTGTTTTTATGTATTTTTGCATTCTTTTGTGGAAACTATCATATATTCATGCCAGCTTATAAGAACCTTCTTTCTTACTGTCATGCATGACACATTAATATAGGTATGAATACGTAAATCCAGAACAAAAATAAATTCAAAACTCAAATGTCTACTCAACCGGGGATCGAACCATTTAGTGTCAAATTCGTATGTTGTTTATAAAAACATCCTGTATATACTGATGTTTAAAAATAATACTGAAAATGTTTATAAAAGTGTTTCTTCTAACGTAATTCTCAAAAGTTGTATTCCTTGTTCCAGGTAAGTACTGAAATATACTACGACCGGTATAAATACCGTTTATCGCATATAAAAATGTAACGCAACGAGTCCTCAAGCCCGACGTTATGAAAGGTAAGAAATTCCACCCTCTCGCCTTTCCTTCATAACTTAAGTAATGAACCGGTTCCATTGCCAGCGAGATGCGAGTTACGAGTAAACATTGTTCAGTTAGGTCTATATTGCGCACTTAATGACTCAAAAATACGTAATGTACTCAAAAACGTACGAATTATTATATAAACATTAGTATGCTCTTTAGTTATGTCTTTATTACACGCTGAATGACTCAAAAATACGTAATGTACTCAAAAACGTAGGAATTATTATATATACGCTTTAGTATGTTAAACTATTTACTGATTATTTTGATAAAAAGTACTTATTATTCACGGGATCACTACCTAAGCTTTTAAAGTTTTACGTATACTTAAATCTTATGTCGTTAGATGTCGATACAAAATTTAACGCTTGTAAATTTTATATATAAATTTTATGACTAAAAATTTTATATTTTCGTAAATAAATTTTGTAACCTACGAAAAAATACTTCTATCCTACGATATTTTTTTAGACTACAAATTAGAAATATAATTATTTTCAATTTAATTTACTAGAGTCCGTTTTTTCTTACAAATAACTGCACTTGTTTAGATTTTTCATATACATATGTCAAATTTATGAATTATCGAGAATACTTTTATTGGTACCATTCATTAGTCACACAATCCGACCGCTTATCGCTTACCCAGTTGCAATGAAACGCGTCATCACCGGTCGATCCTCAAACAAGGGAGGAAACGGAATTGCGAGCAAATATCGCTCCGGACCGGAGGTGGGCGAAATTAGATTTACGAGTTCGGAATTTTTCGGAACTCATCCCGTGGAAGTTTTGTGCGGATCAGTTTCGAATGCTGCCATCCGACGCCTGCATTATCATATAAATGCGGTGTTGACGCAAAAATATGGCGGCGACGGTGCCTCTCACGTAAAGGCCTTGTCGCACAATAAATAAAGACACTGCGCAACAAACTGAATATTATTGTAGCTACTTCATTGTATTGTCTTGGTTGTGATATATCCTGGCTTACATGTCTGGTGAACCAAATTTACAAAAACGTCGGAAATCTCGTTAAACCAGCTTCTGGTTTGAATTGAGACATACTTTTCTTCAGCGTTCCAACTTATATTCTTCCAGCTGGTCGCCAGGTTGCAGTTTAACTTTATCTTTGGTTGCTTATTGATGTCCATCAGCGCCACTTACCACTTACCATCAGGAGAACTGCGTGCTTGTTTGTCACATCATTATCATAAAGAAAAAACTTCTATCTATTCCTGCATTTGTTTAACTGTTAAAGATTTCAATAGCGATTAAATATTCTGCTCTTTTCCCGCTTGAGGTGAAGCAAGTGGCTAAGCCGTGACGACGTGATCTAAATATCACCGTGTTTAAACGCCACCTGGTGGGGAATGAAAGTTTTATGAACATGATTGATCGTATATTTGATGGGTTCTCGGATTTTTTTTGTTTCAGCTTCAAATATTTCGAATCGTTATTTATTGGAGTTTGATGTGGTTGTATATTGATGCTATAAATATATTGTATAGTAATTATTTTATTATAATTATCTGTCATTATTCAATCTCACTATTGGAGTTTTGACAGTTTGACCTAAGGTGCCTATACATGCCTGTGGTATAAGGTAAAAGCCGGATAGTTGCCTCGAAGGGATAGTTGCCCCGGTTGTTCGATTACTATGTTAGGGATGTTTTTGGGGT
>DWPV01000778.1:0-24957 GCA_018251915.1 Urbanus proteus proteus | reverse complement strand
TGTGTGTCCTTGTCTTGTGTGTTGTCCATGGCACCCACGACACAGGAGAAAATCCAACTGTGGGGCTATGAGTGTGAGGCGTTATTTATTTATTTATTATTAATACTCAAATTATTTTAGTGATTTTAACACTATTAATAATGCGCAGGTAGTGATGTGTCTATTTAATTCCCGAAATCCTTACCTCTTTAACCTTAGCTAAGATGCGTCATTTAGAAAAAAGTAAACGCTTTCATAAGATTGAATTTATGTACAACGTGCAGTGTCGGAAGTCGGTATAAATCAAGTTCTTGTTGCAACGTGTCGCTTACTTAAATTCCCGGAAGCTTTCCGCAGATATTTTATAGATAATTCTACTCCTGAATCTTAATAAATAAATTATGCTTAAAAGTGAATTCCCATTAGTTATTTAAGACTCTCAAGGATGTAGAATTTAGTGGTTTAGATGTGTCTATTTAATTCCCGAAATCTTTGGCTAAGATATTTTAATATATTATTAATACGTAGTTTATAAATTCGATATATTGAAACGAAGATACTTCAAGAACTCAATAAGTCAAAACTATTATCATGTCATAACACTTGCAATCATAAAATAGCCACTTCCTATCTCTCCTATCTCATTAGATAGCAAACATTCTCGCTGCGCAGAGAGATTGGCCGGAAGAGCGCAGCCTCAGAACGGCAATTATCGTCTAAGCAGTAATGATGAGACCGTTTCCCTCCTCGCTCTTAAGGTTTTAGATGAAGGATTTAGATTTGACGCTAGGAATGTTGCAAAAAATATTTCAAATTTAAATGTAGTTAAAAGCGGAATTGTGTTGTTTTTTTAATTTAGGATGTTTTTGATATTGTGTGATATAAGTGTGCAACCCAGTACGCTCAGTAAAAGATAATCTTTCCGATTGAGTAGGTTATATGAACGTTAAGTTTTTGTTTAATAATGATAATACAGATAATATTTTACAAGATATCAAAGAGAATAAGAATAAAAAAGAAGATGACGTTTTATAAAATAATCCCTAATCCAGAAAACAGTAATCCAAGAAATCTTGGCATTAGCACGGTCTGTTATTCGTCATTTGGAATCTGAGAGGACATTAGAGTCAAGAAGTTCCAGTTTCCGCCAACAATGTTGAATGTCTCATTACAACTCAAACATTCCCGATGAGATAGCGAGATTGGCCGGAAGTGCACTGCCTGGGAGGCGCAATTATCTTAGCCGGAGTAATGACGTAGTTTGCAGGGTTACTAGACGTAGCCGTATGCGAAAACGGTTACGCTGACGATATTTTGTTCTCGTATCGATATTGGGAATTGGGTAACTTTATATCGATATTAGGAAATATCTTAACCGGATCGATGACGCTATTTGAACGGTTACTAGACGTTGCCGTTTTAAATTTTTATGTACAGTTTCGATGCCGATATTTAGTATGTGGAAAAATGATTTCTGTAATTATTCTCGATAACAGGAGAATAACTTGTTATCACTTGTTTCCAATGTTGACTTTTTAGTTTCAGTTGGGTTGAACACTAGCGTTTTGTCACATATATAATTTCGTATGCGTACTCCATATCATCTCAACGAATGTCGAAAGTTGAAAAATATAATATTATATTTATTGACTAATATAGAATAAAAAACGGTTTTAGCTATTTGTATTTTAGTTTTGCTAAAACGTTTTGCTATTATGAGATATTTATATGAAAAACGGTTATTTCTCATAATATAGTAAACTCATGATATATATAACAGCGGAACCATCCCTAACGTTTACTGAACGGTTCATGTGAGAAAATGACTCAGCTTTCTGAAGTGTTTTCAGATTGAGTATCTCGTTACTTCATACGGTGTTCGTGTCATTTTGCGATAAAGTCGGGAAGAAATAGCTAATCTAGGAATAAGACCACCTTTTGCATACTATATTTTTACTGTTTAGTTATATACTTGGTACTTTAATATTTGTATACTAAATGATATGAGTTGATAAAATATGTAAATATTTTTGTTGATATGCTTGTTATGAAAATATTCGAGATTATTCAACATAACTTATAATTATTTAAAATATTAATTGACGTATCTGGAATAGCAAATGTAGAGTTGACAACGAATTTTCCCGGAAAGGAATTTGACGAAATTCCCAACCAAAATATCAGGGAATAAAAATGACACGTCGCAACAGAAGCCAGATTTATTGCGATCCTGTACTCTACGACTTGTAGATAACTTCAAAACGATGGAAGGGAATTTATTTATTGAATATTTACGAGTATTGTACTAAGAATTAAATCTAGGTTGCAGAAGTAGTAAGGTCGACCTACAGACGCGAAGCGCAATTCCTTATCATTACTTTCCCACTGGAATTAATTAATTTATTATTTATACTAATATTAAAAACTGTACAAATAAAAAGAATAAGTCTTAACCGGCTTTATTTATTTTTGTCAAGATTAAAACATGAAAAAAAATGCAATAACTTAATAAGAGTTAAAAGAAACTTCGACAACTACTTATGATGACAAAAAATATTAAGCTCGCACCAAACTTACTATCGAACAATAATAGGCATATTAGAAAGGCAGGAATGTTTCGACGAAAGTAGGAAAAATAACAAATGTACGGATTAGTCCGTCAATCAAAGCTAGACGCATTAGCCGCCGCGCGGTAATGTATCACCGGGCAAAATTGTTTCTGAAACACGAGCAATTAGAGTGATTTGTGGTTATTTTTTGATTTAGAAAGAAGGAAAGCAACTTTTTATTTAATCGTATACTTGTTGAAGTTCAAGAAAGTTCAAGAAAGTTTATGTTATATGGCACATGATATGTGTGTATTGATTTTTAATTTGATTTAGAAAAAAAGAAAAAATAAAAATCTTAAATCTGCACTTCACTCGACTCTCTCGAATAACAAAAATAGATAAAAAATATAAAAATTGATGAATTAAAAAAAATATAAAAGGTAACAATTTAAATACTCTCGCTAATTCCAACAATAAAATACAATAAGAATGTGAAATATGAAAGAATCTCCAGATGAATGCTAGAAAAACATAACAAATGTACGGATTAGTCAGTCAATCAAAGCTAGACGCATTAGCCGTCGCGCTCCGATCCGAAGTAATGAATCACCGGGCCGAATTGTTTCTGAAATCAGGAGCAATTAAAGTGATTTGTGGTTGTAATTTTTTTTTGTTTTCATTGACTTTTGAGTTGGTCGGTCGTTCAACAAGTTTGTGTGCCAATGATAATGTCAATGAGTGTGTGTGTATATAACAGGAATTTAGTATGAAGACCATAAAATTGCGTAACAAAATAACCTCTGAGGATATATTTGAAGTCTCGTGTCCGTGATGCCTTCCTTACAACAGTCTGTTAACACTGTTATCATGAGGTAGAAATTGATGTGACAATAGTACTAAGCTACTAATTAGTATAAATGACCATAGTTGGTTGGTGATATTCATCATGAGAGGATAAGATAAAACTATTTCATAAAATACAACATGATTTTGACACGAAAATCTTGCGCTCATAGATGAACGTTAAAAGTTAAACGTCATAAAACTTTGAACATTGCATCGTCAAGAAAGCAGAAAGTGACATAAAATCCATCCGAAGATCAGAACTCATCGAGTCGAAAGAACATAAAACGATAGGCGATATCGATCTCAATGGGACGCTAACTTTGAACGGTTCGATGGAAACTTTGGAAACGTTTCATTCGAACGGGCGTAATGTGCAAATTCTTTCGCGTTTCGGTGACTTTTAGTCAAATGTGATGTCCGAAAATGTTGAGAAGTTTTTAACGTTCCTGAATTGGCTTGAAGGTGTATTTCTGTGTTTCTTATAGCAGTGTTCGGCGCTGTTGTGTTCTGGTTTGAAGGTTGGTTTGGTTTTAAGAAGGATATTCTTATACGAGGACGAGATATTCTTAATTTTATACAACATTGTCTTCAATGGTATATCTGTAGCCAAGGTTAGGTAAAACTAATCTTATTTAGGTTTATCTACAGATGTTCATAAATGTCCAGTAGTCACTTACCATTAGGAGGACTTCATACTCGTTTGCTACTTCCATATATTAAAAAAAAACAATTTCGGTGGTTATTTAGTTGCCTTTTTATGTGTCTTTAACAATAAAGAAGATTTTAGTGTAGGCGTGAATAATGTTCTCAAAAGGCGTTAAAAAGAAATTTGCATTCTGTAAGCCGAAAATAGCGGTGAATTTAATAACCAGAGACCACGCCCATTTTACTTCAATCTTGCCGTTCGCTCTCCCCGAAATGGTTTCCCTGCATTAAGATCTCACAATGGCACCCATTCATGGGTCCATAATGTCCAAAATTCCACTGAAAGCCCCGTCCATTTCACATTTAAAGAGTTTGCACGTTAAATCGTTATCATAAAAAGTTTGTTTCCCTACTAAAGACAATGTAAATACAATATTCTGTTTTGGAAATTCACTACGACTCATTTTTTTATGTGGAGACCCTGTTTCTATTCCATATTTTGAAGGTCCTGAGATACCTAGTGTAAGACTCTTACATTTAATTAATTAAACACTAATTAAACTGACAGTAGTACGTTTTAGATAACTTTTTATACATAATTTTTAAATACTTCCTGTCCATCTACTTGTTCCAATCTCATTGCTGTGCTCAGTTATCTTCTCAGCGTTAGTCGATTTACTTGTAACGACTCAGATTCCGTCTTGTTGCAATTTTTCACTTCGTCCAATCTCTCGATAAATGCACTTTCCTCTAACCCTTTGAACTTACCTTTTAGTTTTTGAGGAGAGAGTCAAATATAATACAATATTTAAAGCGATAAACTAATTATACTTGAATTAAAAAATACATCAACGCAGAAAATCCCGTATAACAAAATTATGAAGACATTTCACGGCCTTCTTTAATAAAACTATCATAACAAAATATAACAGCCAGTTCCATGCCAAAACATAACTTTTTATCACGAGTTTAACCTACTTTTTGCGACACAACTCCTCTATCGCCGACGACACCCAAACAATCGTTGGTATTCGTAACATTCCAGTTTTTACTACCGCCGCTAACGGAATTATAATTACTCTCATAATAATCACTGTTTGGGGTCTTAATTTTAATCCCTCCCACCTCACTCCCTCCGTGATTTATGAAACATTCCCGCTGGAAGCGATGTTTAAGTTCCTTTTACGACTAATTGGATTTGGAGTTTATGATTTTGTGAATATTTATTAGGGATCGCGCAATTATGGAATGCGAATGCGAAATTTCGCGGAGTTTCGTCCGAGATTTGCATTGTAATCCGGTATTACTGTGTCGCGATGGATTCTATCTGTGATAGGAGATTGTGGTTCCTCGTTGTTTTGGGTATTTCACCTGCTCCGTTGTTGTTGTTGTTGTTGATTGTATATTCAAGATTGTATTTTATTACGTTGTTGTATATTCACGATTGTATTTTATTACGTTGTTGTTTATTCACGATTGTATTTTATTACGTTGTTGTATATTCACGATTGTATCTTATTAGGTTGTTGTATATTCACGATTGTATTTTATTAGGTTGTTGTATATTTACGATTGTATTTTATTACGTTGTTGTTGTTGTTGTATTTTGTTACGTTGTATATTCAAGATTGTATTTTATTTACGTGATTTAGTGTTACTCTAATGTTCATAGCTTTATGTATCTAAGTAACGAAGAAAGATATGTATTCATTTTATATTAGGTTCTTTAGCATGATTATTGGCTTCAGTAATTTGACCAATTTAATCTTTAATATCGTAGTTTCGTATTATGTGTTTTGGTGTATTGTCTCGTGATTAGTGTGATCATCCATATGTATCTTGATACAAATTACGGAAATTTAATGGTCATATTTATTTAAATTAAGTTTAATAAGAATAATTTGTTTCCATCGTGACCATTTTTTTAACTATTAATAGTTTGGCTGCGATCTTACCTGATGTTAAGTACTCATTATTAACGTAATTACACCGCCATCAAAATGCGAAGAGTTTCACAATCTGTTACAGTACCTAGTAGCAGTAGATAGTTCTAATCTATTGGTAGTATTAAATACCAATAGAATAGAACTATTAAAGTTTGTTCAGTATTGTCTTGTCAACAAAAGCCATGAATGTCATGATGATACTAAGCATTAAGTACTTACATACAACGTCCATACTCCAATATGCCGTGTAACGAGGGTACAGTGTGTTTCAAATAGCATCAATTATTACGATGGTTTAAACGCATACCACCGGCCCTGATTACGTTAGGTTAAGGTGGGCACTGACTGGGGGCTCGCGTGTATTACAGATCGATAGCGAGCACTATATTAGTAAGATTTATGAAGCAGCGAAGAAGTGGTTCCACTGGAAAGGCACTACGACCATAGCTATTTCTAGCGCGAATTAGTTTTTGTGTATCGTTGGGTGTGGTTGCCGGCTCGCAATGTGGCGACCATCTTAGTCCTCAGGAGTGGCAGCGTGTCTGTCATTGACTTCGGATAAATTAATATAATTTCTGTATGAACTTGGATTACAGATGAGCGAAAGTGGCTAATTACCATCCGATGTTCTGAAAACATAAACTTAAGTGTTATCTTAAAGGCAAGCCTAGCGACACACACGGACGAAATCCATGCGAGCTATGTTTGAATACAAGGCTGTTTCGTTATGCATGAACACCCCCAGTCGGTGCCCACCTTTACGTCACAGTAAATAGTGATGTTATTCCTAATATGCTGTGAACATTGTTGTCGTAATGAGCCTAATCTCGAATGTATCGTAACATTCCGTACGTTATATTAGTCCCATTGTTGGTTGCGGATATTATATGGAGCTTCTAGAAACATAATGAAGGAGAGCTTTACCTGAGGTGTTCCTTAGTCTTCAAGCATAGCAACGCTGTGGTCGTGGCTTCAGGTATGGTGCTTATCTTATTTGGATTTGAATCTCAAGTGTCCTCGCACTATCTCAGCATGAAATAATCTGTGAAGACACAAAATAGAGTTCTAGTCCAAAACATATGTTTATATGAACGTAAAAAAAAATTGCATGAAAAACTTTCGTGTTTTTGTTTGTGATTCTTGCTTATAATACGTAAAATAAATGTTATATTATAAGCTTATAATATTATAAAATCCCTATTTTATCGAAGCATACAGCACATAGCAATAAGTTATTTAGTTGAACCTTAAAAAAAGCATACATATGTATAGCTTTCTAGCGCAAAAAATGAAAAATACAAGCTAATTAGTTACACGGAGCGGAAATCTAGAATCACCATACATTCAGCGAAACCTTGACACATATATCCATTATCTCCGAGTAATTAATTACCCCCTCATCCCCTCACCCCCACTAGCGTCCTAGCACACACCCGTTGGAACCAGGTGTACAGTGCATCGCATATTATCATCGCGATAAATCAAGCCCGTACGTTTCCGTCACAGAGCAATGGATGGGTAGACAGGGGATGTAGTATTAGACGCAACGTGTGTGTCTGTGTGTCTTTAGAGACGCTACGCGGGGAATTTAAATTTACTATTATATCAGAATGGTGCGTTTCGAAGGTAAGAATAAAATATTTTTTGCAAAAGGGACATTGCTATGCAATTATGTATTTTTATTATTATCTTTTCCATGCATAGGTTGTCAGAAAGACATTGCTACTATTGCCTATTGCATACTTGTATTATTTTGTTCGATGTATATTTTGTTATATTTTTTTAAGTTTGCAATTCGTTTGAGAGTATAACTGCGTACACGGTTTCTAATATGCTCACTTTGCAGCTAAAGATATTCTCATGAAATAAAATAGTTTACTTTGCGTAAAGTAGGTACACTTAAAAGACTCATTAACACTGGTACAGATGTTTCCATTTGTGTATTTAAAAAAATACTAGTTTAAGTAATCTGTTATTTTATTTATTGGTAAGCTAAAGAATCATTCGATCATTTGACCAAAAATATTTTTCGATCAACGTCACTTCTAACGATTATCTACTCTGTGGTTAAGTCATGGTTTGGTGGCGATGCGATATGATTTCGTGTCACATCCAATGGAGGTGTATTATGGGGTAACACGTCCAGGTGGTCGCGTCGCATCTCGCATTTGTGGCGATAGA
Source organism: Urbanus proteus proteus (assembly GCA_018251915.1). Classification (NCBI taxonomy): domain Eukaryota; kingdom Metazoa; phylum Arthropoda; class Insecta; order Lepidoptera; family Hesperiidae; genus Urbanus; species Urbanus proteus. The sequence goes on along the minus strand of DWPV01000778.1, from coordinate 16,811 downwards.
TCATGCGAGTGGCGTTTCCTCCGCACGGGGAAATGAGATGCAGTGGCGAGCTTTCATGTGGAAATGATATATGGGGGAAGTCGTCTGGATTTGACACCGTCCGCCACACTTATGAGTAATTCTGAATTAAGGCAGCGGGGTAGCGTTTATTGTCTTGTGGTTGAAAGGGTATGGTAAATAAGGTTTTTTTTCAAGCATTCCACATAAATCTTTAGAAGTCTTGTAGCGTAATGAACTTTAGATGCAAATGACCATTAAGTGCTGTAAGCATCTGTTGATTACTTGCTATTCCTACCAGTCTACTATACAAGTTATTATTTGGAAGAAATCTCAATAGAAGAATCGAACGGACCATATCTAAATAAATTCGGATTTTCGAGTTTCCGGTTTTGTATTGATGGATGAATGTCTTAACAGATGTGCCGCGTGGTGTTGGTCTTGAATAGCGCTAATTCCTCTCTTCAGGTGGATATCGTAGGAGGCGACCAGGTAAGACCAAAATCCAGGATCCACGGACAGAAGGGTCTTCCTTGCCAAGATAAAAATAGACAAAAAGATAAAAATAGATTGGAGCTACATATCACATATAGACATGTGATATGTAGCTCCAGTCCTTGCATACATCTCGCATTATTATCATAATGGCCATAAATCAACCCCGTAACACTTCCCTTTCCTCTGTCAGGAAACGTCATGTGTTACCGCTCCGCACAGGAAACTGTTGCGGGGCTAATTGCCGAACATTACGGGTGTGTCGCAGGGAGCTGCGTTAGGTCCTAATGTTTACATTGTACGCCGTTTTATTTTTATCTGGACGTTCTTTGAATTTATGATTTTGTACCTTTGTACTTTTTAATCTTGTGTGAATATGACTCATGTGGAATAGTCAAAGAGTTTCTACCGCCGCTTTTTCCCCATAACGGATTAACCTGCCGAATCAGTGGTTAATTTTGACGTTCAAAAAGGTTTCAATATGAATCCACTTTGATATTTAATTTGAATTTTAATATCAAGAGCTTTGAGTTTTGACACTTGTATTTTACAGAATTAAATCCTTCAATGTTTCTTTAATATCTTAGTACAATATAAAATAAAAACTTAATATTATATTTAAGATATAGAAACCACTCTTAGCATTTGAACGTAAGACAATTAGTAGACCTGTGAACGTCTACTATCGTGGCATGCGTATTTTAGCCTTTAACTACAATAAAAGCGATTACTATTCCGGCGTTATTCCCTACGAACCGGTTAATGCATGTAATAAATAAATATATAGGCATGTGGTAGGTAAATACAGTTGAAACACACATTATAAGCTTTATTAACGATGCGTTAGCCAATGCACGATTTATCGAAGCAGTGCAAACGGATTGCGTGCACCGACCGACAGGTGGAATGCCGTGATTTGTTAATGTAATGCGGTGCGGTCAATCGATTGTGGTATATTGTACTGACGTACTGGTGTGTATGTATGTAGTACTCCTGTATGCGAATGGTGTGCATTGGCCCCTAGATAGACCCTATGAATTAGTTTCCATTGAAGTTTTGATGTTTAGTTACGAAGACTACGTTTTAATTACATTTTTTTATTATAATGAATTGGTTAACGAGGGTGCAGTGCATCTGATGGTAAGTAGCTACTGCCCCCCATGGATATGTGTGATCAACCCCAAATAAGGTTAGTGTACTACCTGAAATTGACCGCAGTTGCATTGTTGCCCTGAAGGCTAATTTGGAACGCCTTGAATAAGTATATCTCCCTTACCACACCCATCAAAGCAGAGCACAGCAGCGCTGAACACTGCTGTTATAAGGCAGAAATAGGTGAGGCGGTGGTGCCGCTGGAATCGAACCACACAAGGTCCTACCACCTTTTACAATTACAGGTGTAAAATATATTAAATTATTTATTTAACTGTAAATCAAACTATGCACATATTCACAATCCACGCAACAATACCACACACTCAGGCTGACAGACAGTTAGACAGTTAGATTGGCATTCAAGAGTACGTTGCCCTTAGACCTGCGTCAGTGCACTGGTTGAATTCGTGTTATCTTAATGTCAAACTGAATCGCTGAGTGTGCCATTTACGAATGTCTATTGAAATCTTTGGGTATATTTTTAATACGATGGTATTTTAGGAATTAAAGGAGAAGAAGTGTGATTAGAGAGACATACTTATCCAAGGCGTTCTAACTAAGTCCTCAGGGGTAGCAACGCATCTATGGCCGACCTAAGGTAAAACTGTGATCTTATCTGGGTTGATTGCAGATTTCCAGTGGCCACTTTCCATTAGGTGGGCTGCATGCTTGTTTGCTATCTCAAATTTATAAAAAGGTAACATAGTTTTATTTGATTTTGGTTATAGATGCGTTGCTAGTGTCGCCTGATGACTAAGTTGGTACGTTTGGTATAAATGTTCACTTTCCCACACGTTAAACGACGTTGTAGCTAAAGTTTTTCATAAATAAACTTTGAATTTGACCGAGGTTACACCTGCTAGAATATGTATCTTTATTGTGCTTAGAGTAATTTGATTTTTTGTAAGATCATTATTGTTTAAGGTACCTACCAGTATTAGTAAATATTTAATAAGAAAACTTGTTACTTATGTAACTTCATTCCGTAACTTCACTGATACAAATAAAGTGAAAGCAGACACTCAATACACATTTCCTTTGTTTCAGGTAAATATCATCGCGTCGATCACCGCGCCCGCCTCGCAACCTTCACCTTTCCTATTCTTTATTAAAGTATTAGTGAATTAGACCCTGACCTTATCAGTGTTGTAAATTATATATTCGTGAAACAATATTGTTGCTTGTATTTCGATTGCATACTCGTTTGCAATGCTATTTACAACAAGATTAATGTACTGTCGAAATTTAAAACCCCTAAATAATTGTTGCTTTATCGAATCTTCCAAACTAGAACAAAGTCTAAAACTGCTACTATAATACAGAAACTGTTACTATATGACAGAACAAGCAATTAACAACAATGACACATCAGTTATCGTTTGTCTAAAAAACAAAACGAACGTCAACAACGCCGCAATATGTAATGAAGAAATAAAAGCTTTTATGTCATGAAACAGATACACACCTTAATTCGGTTCTGTCTCGGGCATATCCCCGCTCCAATTAGCTCCGCTTTCCCCCAATATTCTTAATTACAACACGAAGTAGATTTCTTTGTCCGAACTAATTGCTCATTTGCCTTTTTTCTATATTCGGCTCATTTTAATCATTTCCGACGCAAATTAACGTCCTTTTGATTTTGTGAAATATCCAACGCTCTCAGAGACGTCATTTTCATTTTTGAAATATTCAGCTCTTTTGTCAAAGTCCTCCGCTGTTGTTGTTGCTTTTATTAAAACATTCGAGAGGAAACTGAAACGAGTGGATCTCTAAACGTTTCTTTGTTTTGTTTTTTGATTTTTTCATTAATTATCTTGTTCTCACGGCGAGTCGAATTTCCTTTTGTTTTATTTAAAATATCCGTTTTTTGTCGTGATTAAACTTTTATAATAGCTAAGCTTAGTTAACATTTTTTACGCTTCCGAAGAGCTTTCCGCTGTACTCTCTTTGTAATCTACTTGTGATGTTCTTGAGTTTTCCACAAATAAATCTTTTTTGAAAGCTAGCAACCATTGTTACCGCATATAAACGTGGATATCTACACGTAAGTGTCTCATATAATTTAAATGTAAAGTATTGTATAATCACGCGTAATTTCTTGCCCATATTGGTTCAGTAGATTCAAGTAGTATTTTTGCTTAGAAATTGTACAAATAAAGTTTCTTTAAAAGCGCGAAAACAAATCCATCAATTTTACTTATTCTTATAGACAACAGACTAATCGTCGACAACGAGGCGAGAGAAACGATCGTTTCATTGTTTTGTTTCACACTCGTTTAAGTTTGTGTTCGCTTTGTTGGCTTCACTTTCGAGTTAAGTATTTGGATCTTTTTAAAAATCTTTTGCTTTTAAAACAATCTGAACTTTCGTTTTAAGCAAATGTAATTCCATATTATTTAATATATGGTCTTTATTTGGATCTTTTTAAAAATAATCTTAATTGATTCCTTTCAATAAACCGAAAGCACCTTTACAATTATTTCAGATATTTTGCAAGCTAATAATGTGTGAGATAAAAGAGATGATAGGTTTTAATTATAAACTTGCAATGGTGCTAGTTGGGAAATTTAACCAGAAGTACATAGGTAACCGGCGATCGTAGAGTGCGGCATTATTGGAAGTTTTAATCGCAGTTTGCGAGACAATGCACATCTGACCTTTCAATTTTTTGATAACAAATACTCGTACATACCTACGTTAACTGTACATGCAACCGAAACAGTAAACGTTTTAAATAGTAGTTGTAGTATAATAATCATAAGTTTTCGTGTAAATCTAGACATATCTATACTTTACCGTACCTTGCTTATGACTACACTTTGCAGTTCTATCTAATATAATTATGGAATAATGCAATAAATGAATATTAACATGTTTGCGTTTCTATACAAACTTCTGAACAAACATTATTGGGTTAAATTTTATTAATAGCACCTAAAGCTATATTAACTACAATTTTATAAGCAAGAAGCAAGAAAAGAAGACATCTAATTCCCTTAAGCACTATCTACGCTTCTTAAGTTATTACACTAGTTAATTGTCTTACACTTTTTCCTTCACCGTAAATCCTAAGTCAATAGGTCCATTCTCCCTTCTCGGGCCAACTTTTAAGGCATCACGGACCGTTTGACTCTGTGATTGTTGCGCGCTTTAATGTAGGATTTCACTTTGTTAAATTGGAAGTAAAGCGAAAAAAGTTCTTTCGCTTTGCATTTTTCTATCAGAATCATAGTTTGCTTTTTATCTTTCGTTTTAGGTATTTTTCTAAAGGTTTCGGTTGTATTGACTTTTGTGTGCTGCATTTTCTTTATCTAAATACTTCGAATGTTAAGGATTAAAACTAATTTAATTATATCTTATCTTCTTTCTCTTATAGTGAAATTAAACTTGTGTACACATATATCACGTTCAAAATTAATTTGTATGTTTACTTGTGGGTGTAGATATATTTTAAACTTAATATCGTACGTCAATTTTATATATTAATTAATACTAATAAAGGTAGCCGTCAACCAATTGCTTTTATAACACAGTTTTATGCTCCGTTCACAACAGAAGCAAAATCTACTCAAATCACCCATCCATCATCGGTTTCTCTTATCCCCGTTATTTCGATCCTTCTGCGGTATTAGTTCGGACCGTGGCGCCGCTCGTGAAATTGGGGTCGTATTTATTCCGCATTTGTAAATATCCGCGGTTGTACGCTTTTGGCTTAAATCCGCCAACCCTTTATTGGAAGTTAATCCTCTTTCCCAACGAATCCAATAGGGACATCATTCGCCATAAGTGCTGAATTGGTTTAGGTTGTATTAATTTCTACTAAACTTCTTGACATAACATTTTTCGTACTTCTAGAAACTTTTGAATAAGTGGCTAAATCAATATTATTCATTTTTAATAAGCTAACCGTAGAATGATGACAAGAAAAACAATATTTTTAGTATCTGTTTTAATAACTTGCTTTATCTTAAGCCATTGGACACAAAAATGTAAATTTACGTTCTTGCTAATGAAACATTACAAGGGAGTTCTTCAGGGCACAACCGTAGCTCCCTTTTTATTAACTGACTTAAAGCGACTTAGTAGCGAGTTCGCACTTTTTGTAGACCTCAGGCTACTCTCTCCCTGCCTCCTTTGTTGTCACTTAATTCTTTTTTTACGTGGTAAAAGTTTGGCGGTTGGGAAAAAAATCCACTGTTTTTCCTTTGCCGTCAAACGGTATCGTTGTCGATTTTGCGTCATTAAACATGAACGGTGTCCGTTTTGCACAAATTAACAATTCCCTTTCCTTCCTCAGTGGTCGTCGTTTTTCGCTCATTATATTTGAATTCGACAAGTTTCAGCGGTTTTTACTTTATATCCAAGGATTATTTGCGGAAGATCATCTTTTTTTATAAAAGTGCTTCTGACAAGGTACCAAATGCATTATGTGCGTCAAAAATTAACACATACACGTGCAACAAAAACTGTCTCTTAAATGTATTGCCTGTTTCAACAAAATTAATTGGATATATTAATTCAAGTTCCTTTTCTTAGTACGACTGATGCACAACCATCAATTTCAATAGGTCGATTTGCTTTGACATGCATACGTGGTCTTCGCCCCATTAATAGCGGAGACAATTCGATATTAGAATTCCTGAGCTCAAACAATTAGGAGTCGAGTCATTTGCCGCCTGTAACTCGACGCTTCGCTAATTACTGGCACTAATGCACGCGACATTAAATTGTTTGCCCTACACCGGGTTTCGTATTGGCGCAACGAGTGCCGGTACCGCTTGAACAAGTGTGCGCAATTCCACTTCAACAGATGCATGCGAATTTTGTGCGCTAATTTTCGACATTACAGCGTAATGTACCGCCGTTTTCTTCTATTTCAATTCTGTTGACTTACGTCTTTCCTGTTGGAACTTTTGACGATTTAGATCTGAGATGGAGAGATTCAAAAGATATTTGAGCATGCATGCAATCCACCTGATGGTAGGCTGCTGGAGACATCTATGATCGACCCTAGACAAGATCAGAGTCTGAGGTTGATCACAAATAATATACCACTTTACGTACTACTTTCTATTAATCTTGTTTCAATTTTTATAATAATTGACAAATTATGATTTTATTGAAATTTATTAACGTTCAAATTCCTAGTACTAACCAACTCTAAACGCGGCGACTGGCGATTAATTATTATTTTGTTCGCGGAATTTTTATTAGGAAATACAATTAAGTTTTGGGTTATATATATTTTTAATTATAACGTTTATGAGCATTATAAGTATAGGTATGCCATTTTGTCATGTGTATTGGTCCAAAATTTATTAAAAAGTGAAACTGGTCATCGCAATTTAGATATTTTTTAAAGTCCCATACCGAAGTGATGATAACTACAATGATAGAATATGAGTAAAATATACTTTATGATACGCGCCACCCCCCACTTCAGTTTGAATTAAAACTCCATTAGCCACGAGATGCGACGAAAAGATGAAATATCCACACGAATTAGCACATAATTTATGAAAGTCCTCGTCGAAATGTGGAAATTTAATCGTGCGGCAAATTCGCCGTGTGTGCACCGAACCATGAGTTCAAAGATGCAGCTTCCTCTCCGAAACTCCCCACATACGTGGAACTAGGCGATATCGCGACTCTATCCAATCCGGTGACCCCATTTGAAATTCGAACGGATCTAGCTCTAAATTTGAATCTGTTCGAGATACGAATTACCATTGTTTCTTTATACGGCAAATGGAATGTTTCGTTTTGTCCACTGACCGGCGACCTAAGTGTCAGTGTAGTTTTTTTTACAGCATTGTTTCAGTGCAACGGTGGAAAGTTGCTTTTTCAACATTCTCTCTCCGAGCGCTCTTTTCTCTGGCTGCACAATTAATCTCCCCTTTAGTGTTTCTGGTCGCAATAAAATTTTCTCTCGAGTTTTTGTTTTCCACAGGCCAAGTACCGGAGTAATGAATGCAATTCTGCGTTTCTTCAGCGCTTTATGTGACTGTGTTTAGATTATTCTCAATTCCAAAGACAGTTTCTGTTGCTCTGGCCGGAGAAGAAATATGTAAATCTAGTTCCAGCGCTTTGCAAAGTATTTCCAGACTTTGAAGTCTGTAATCGGTTTTAAATTTCAAATCTGCTTTCGCTTCCCTTCGCTTGTGGATTTGCATGATTGACTTCAAACATGATGATAATGTAAAATTTGTTCCGTAAACATCTTTTGCCTAATAGATTGAGACTCAACTACTCCGTTACTGTTAATTGAAGCATATTCATCTACTTTTTATAACTTACTTTTTTTTTCAATACCGTAATATCCACTTTAAAATCTTTCAAACTTCTAATTTCTCTTCATTTCTCACATTTAATTTATGTTCTTCTCATTTCAATACGCTGTCCGAGCCTTTCTAATTATCACTGGAACATCTTAATTACCATATTATATCGACAGTACAACATTTCATTCGTCACGCATCATTTCATTTGTTAGCATATTTTCTATTAGCTCCACGAAAATACTTGAACGTACAATTCGCTAGAGAGGTTTGTTCAATATCATTAGACGAGATACATTCGAAAATTGAAAGATGCATTCCGTACCGACGTTTCGCTACATTTTATTATGTAATACCAGTATAATACTACACCTTTCAGTAAATTTCGTATTACTGCCTCTATATTTTACCGCGGGGCATCCAACAAAAGATGCACGGCCGACTTCAGTGCTTTGTAGGCAACGTTATATAAATTATGGTAAGTAGTTCAATATGCGGTATAGTAATGTTGGTAAGGTTAGTTGTTAAAGTATTTTCTTATTCAAAAGCAACTCTCCTAATTGCATTCGACTGTAGTACTGTCTGTTAGTATGTTTGTTATTTACAGTATCATTTTTAAACGTGTTTAACAGTGTTATGTTTGTTCTTGTCAATATTTAAATATTTGAATATAAGGCAGATAGATACTTAAACCACCCACTAGAACTTAGTCCTCAGATGTACAATCGAATACCATTTGGATTAGACCACTTCCTATCTAATGGAAAAACAACCTCAAGGTAGACATAGAAATAACTAAATCCGTAAACGTAAAAGATGTTATTATAATGGCACTTAAAACAATAGCAATAAAACTAACCAGTTTTCTAGTGATAATAAAATATTCATATACGATTTCTATGTCAAATCACGTACGATACATAAATCGGATACGATACGATGCATCGGAAGAAAACACACATTCGTGTAATATATTATGTAAGAATTGTTTCATGTTATTTGTAGTACCCGTGCAACTATGCTTTACTGGACAAGTCATGTTACTAATATTTATTTTTTAGAAATTGATATTTAGATTACGATGTACGCTTCATAATATTCAAATATAGGTTTTATTAACTCACTATTTAGTCTTTTTATTAGTTCATGTATTTATTTGTGGAAATATTGACATTCAAAATCAATCTTCTATATATAAATAAAATTTATTTTCGTTGTATATTAGTCCTCTCCGTTTCGTTATTATTAATAATGATATATCCAATGTTTTATAGTCTGTTACTTGTTACTTATTTTATTTTCTTGTCGTTATCTTAGACTCGAAAATTTGAAATCGGTCATATTTAATAAACTATTTACATTATCTAATATCAGAATTCTAAGTTCTAAATCTAAGGCCTTATTTTTACTAGTATAAAAATTCAGTACTAGCCGGAAATTTATCCGGCGCAAGTTCGATATCTATTGCCAACATTTCGTAAATAAATCAAATCGCACTGCATCTTCGACGGGCTTATTCCATTACTAGTTCATCGTGGCTCGAAAGAAACCCAATAATACATTTATATTGATAGAAAAATAAATCTTTTTCGCTTCCGTTCGATGGAACTGAAGGAATTACCTCGTTTCCGTTGATTTATGGTACGTAACCGATTTATTTTTGAGTTTTCACATTGGCAATGTTGTCTGTTGTTTTATGTGTGACTATTTGGATCCATATTTGCCTTTTGGACTCTGTTGCATATTTGTGAGTTTTCTTTTACGTTCTTTATATCTTCGTATCATGTTTGGTATATTCCTCTTTGTTTCTTATTACTCCTATCCTTTCCTATATGTGTATTGCTATATAATTCCTTTTGCTATATAATTCTATTTATTTATAGATATCGTCAACAAGTCTCTGTGTAGTTTGTGTACGGTTCATTATTTCTTAGTTAGTGAGTACTGTAGAAAAAGATTGATATAGTACTGTTACTTATTTTACTGTAACTGAGTCTATGGGTGTCTGTATTTTTGTAAATGCAGAGAGCTCCTCACCTCTTATTAGCTATATTCTAAAGTAAACAGCCGCTACGTCGTCTCGGGAGAGTCCCAACATGGCGGCGACCTACTCAGCCCAGAGTCAACAAGCCAGGAGTCACCTGAGCAAACAGATCCACCCCGGAATCAGGATCAAATCCGTTAAGTACACCGTGACTGGCGGATGGGAGATAGGAAAAATATATGAGGCGTTGTGGAGTGAACGTAGGGTTTTTTTTATAATGGACTAGCTTTTGCCCGCGGCTTTGCACGCGTTAAATTACATATAAACCTTCCTCTTCAATCACTCTATCTATTAAAAAAAACCGCATCAAAATCCGTTGATTAGTTTTAAAGATTTAAGCATACATAGGGATATAGGGACAGAGAACGCGACATTGTTTTATACTATGTAGTGAAGTAGAAAACGAGCGGGTGGTTACAGCTGGTCTGAAGGTAGTCACTGAAGATGGACATCTGTAGTCAATCTCGGGCAGCATTGAAGTTTGTACCATCAACAGACGTGAAATCGGCCTCAGTTAGAATTGCTCCGTTCAATATTAAGTTGTAATGACTCATGTAAGTGGCTCTCTTTTTCTACTGCCTTCAAATTAACATCCAGTTATATTAGCATTTGATAGAAATTGGTATAGAGATAGCTGTATTAGTCGTATATTGGTGTGATAGAAATTACTGTAGCACCGATATATTTGAAGTTCAACTTCAATTAATGTTACCACCTCCAAGGTTATTTCCAAATATTTTCGCTTTTATATCTATCGAAAACTCTATGAATCTATTTTGGGATGTAGACTTCATTGTCAAAAATAGTTTTATAAAATAAATGAATGAACGTAAAAAGGCTGAACACGCAATACTACTATATTTTTAGTGATTCCCGAAAACCGTAACAATTTTGTCAATTAATAACTCGGTTCCACTATGCGAGCTCAATTCGATGAATATGTGCGAAAACCGAATATATACAGAGTGATTTTTTTACGAGTACGTGGAGGCAAATTTAAAAATAAAAGTATCGAAAAAAGCTGATTGGAGTTATGAGGCTGGTTTTTATTAAAACTAAATTGCATCATTCTATTTTCGATAAGTGAAAAAGGTACATAGGAAATAGAATAAGTTAATTTTGAAGAAATACTCCCTTTATACATATTATTAAGCCATTTAATTGGTTCATCATACTTATGTATATCGGTCAAATTTTGGAAAGTAACTACACATGCAAATACAACCTATCTTACTAACCTCACCTTAATGTACTTATTCTTTGATATTATGTCAATTTATTTTAATAACAACTTCATTTTTTTGTTAAATTTTCGTATGGGTACCTAATATTTTCATTTAAAAGATACACTGTGTATAATCTGTATACCTATTTTATACTATTCATTACTATTTTACATATTCATTCATGCACATTCACCCTGTATATTACTCGTATGTACTTACATGTTACATGGCATACGCAACCTCCGAATCGGTCCGCGGCGTCGCTTAATTACCATGAACAAGACGGACGGTGTGCGCTCACCGCCACTTCCGATACCCGATACCGGACAAATTGACTTGTCCGATTTGAGTTACGGCGCGTTCCGATTGTGTTAATTGTGTATTGTCGTGGAAAGTTTTGGTTTGACAATGCATTGTGACTGACTTGTAGTTAATACGAGTACATACGCTTTATCAGTGAACTCGGTAATAAGGAATTGATTGCGATGACTCATATGTTGATAAAGTTTCTACATATTTTTGCTTGTAGTTTCTTTGAGTGCATTAAGTTTAACCTTTTTTAAATAATAATGATAATTAAATAGAAGAGAAGAATGCAACGTAGATGTAGGTTTTGTTAGAAGAATTTATTCAATTTGCCTATTTAGTCACTATGCGAGTTTCAAATCTTCCAAATGGCTTTAAACCACTTAAATCCAACCGATTGAGTGGATGTTTAGCACATACGTTTGATTTGGATAACTATTTATAGCTTACTAACCTAATATTACAAAATAAAACAAAAAAACCTGCGGAGTTGAATCGTCGCACTGTAAATTCGTAATTAATGTAATAGGCAGCGGGCATAGCATATAGGCAATAGTTAATTAAAATGCTCATCTTTTTAATTTTATTTTACGTACCTCCATGGTTTTCTAAGAAGAATACAAAACTAGTAATATTATCTTAAAAACAAAAAAACTCGGCTTAAAACCTCTTTTTTCAGTTTTCACACATTATATTTAAAAATTATATAGGCTATGTCATATGTTTCGTCCGTCAAGCCGTTTGGGCCATAAGGCGTGCCATAAAATGAACATACATACATACATACATACATACATACAAAGTCGGGTAAAAAGCTTGACGTAACTCTGTATCACCCTGTAGATTCGCGATTCATGTAATAGGCATCGAGCATAACATATAGGCAACAGTTAATTAGATTGCCCATCATTGGTACGCGGTTTATGATAATATTAATTGGCAATATTGTGGCCGTATTGCGGACGGATTATATTCATGATGCCACATACAATTAGATACCAATGGGCATCGCTCTTGTTTCGGACACTGTGATGAGGACCAGCCGTATCACGCGGTCACTTTTAAATCTTTTATTTGTAATTAAAGCTGTAGCATACCAAATGTATTCGTTACTGAGTATAACGGGTTCGCCGTCAAGTACCGAGTAACGAAATGTTACTCATGAATGCATTTCGTTACTCGCATCGTATTTTTCGTATGTATGTAACTTGCGTATCGTATTGCGTACGACTCGAAAAGTTGCTCTATGTTATGTTGTGAGGTATTAAAAGTAACGATACGATACGATAGTAACGAGTTCTATATGTTATAGTAACGAATACCTACGGGTACGCTTTCTTTCGTTTTTCGTTTCTTTCTTTCGTTTTACAAATCTACTTGTAATACATCGATCACCAATACCAATAGAAGTTGTAATAAGTTTTGATTGGGTTGGTGGATTTTAATTTGAAACCTTCAGTTATGTTACCTTCGAAACCTTCAAGTACCAGTTGTAAAGTATAAATACTTTTTCAATCTTATAAATTTAATTTTAGTTCGATGCTATTTTAAAAAGTGTAAAAGATATAGAAAATTCTATTATTGCTTATTTCAGTTCTTCTTTCTTTATTAGAAAAAATATGCGATTTACAGATATGTGTAAATTTCGTTTCATTTACACAACATACTTAATGTATGTTTCAGTAAGTTTAGCACAGATTTTTCCCAGCATTTTGTAACACACTGAATATTCTCACAGTGTGTCAAATTCGTACCGTTCCAGTGTACGGCACCTACTCGCATAATCGGATTTCGTTCAACCTGTCTGTGCAAGGGGAATCCTCTTAAACAATACTCCCTGGCTCGCCCGTATCTCGTACGTAACAAGGTTCAGTTTCGATCGTGTCTGCATATAGGCAGTTGTAATAAACGAGACTATGTTCTAGTGTATAAAGTCTACTTCGCTTTGTAGTCTAACCGACATTTACACCTCGCGTAGTCTTTACTCCCTTGCGATAGAGTCGATTTTCCTTTATTCGATATCAAGTCGAAAATTTGTTTTCACTTCGAAGACAAGACGAGTGTGTAAGCGGCCTAAGCTGACGTCTACACTACAGTAGTCGTTTTACTTACATTTTCGACTGTATATTTAGCTACTTTGATCTCGTGTACTTTTTGTCTCGCCTAAAATTAACTGAACTTTTTCTTTTTTCAGGTAAGTCTCAAAGAGATGTTTAGTAATAAAAGGGTTGGCCTTTTGAGAAGAATGAAAACGTTACATTAACAATTTACGTAAGTAAGTAAGTAGATAATGTACCTACTTTGGCAGCTGGTTTTCGAAACACTGTCCAACGTTTCGTTAACTAATCTAATGTTAATTCAAGATAGGCATTTGATTATGTGATTACAATATACACATCTTAAGACGCACGTTATAAAGTCAAGCCATGTCTAAATTTAATAAGAGCTTAACTGCTTATGCATTTTGGAGTCTACGTTAAGTCTTGACCCCTTTTATAGTCCTTGAATGACAAGCTCAACGAGTAAAATTCTTGGAGGTCACAACGCATCTGGGGTTAACCCCAGGTAAAACTAATCATATCTGGGATTGATAACAAATGTCCATGGTAGGCAGTGACCTCTTACCATCAAATGAACTATATATTCGTATGTTACTTCAAACGTAAACAAAAAATAGCTGTATTACCCCACTGTACCCCTTATTACCTCATCATTGTTAAGTTCGCTTGTAGGCCTTGTAGTAACGGCCTCGCATTAGCTTATTAAATACGAGTGTGCCTATTGTTTCAAATTTCAAGGCGTATAAAGTTGATATTTCATAGAAAAACCCTGTTTATGTTTTAGTTGTGACGCTAAAAAATAAGCGAATATCAAAGGTGAAGTGATATTGTTTTTTTAATTAGACACTACACTTCGTATAATTGCATAAACTCTTAAAAAGCAAAACATTTTTGACCTCCTTACGGATAATTATGTATACTCTTGTTTAATTTTCCCCCTTTATAACCAAAAAGCAATATACTTACCTTACTCCGTTTTTAATTATATCTTTTTAAACACGATAAAAAGATCCGATCCAAAAATATCCCGCGACGTAAGCAATTAAATCGATGAGCTTGGCAAAAAACACGGCAATTAATCAAGGCCCGATTAAACTGTGATGTCGGGCCTTGACGGACGTTCGATTAATTATACGGAAGATTTTTAACGTGTGGGACACCCCTCGTTCGATCGTTGGGATTAATCGATACATTTTTACCGTTATTTCTAAACAATAATGTGATTGAATTTGAAATAGCACATTATTTACCTGGGAGGATTTTAAAACCAACTGTAGTAATTAAATATGGTGTTTTTACGTTTAGTTTATGGTGGATTTACCAGCAGTGAGTAATCTAGATCTTAAGACGCTAGATTTCTTTTTATATGTATACCTTAATGTTACTTGTTCCACACACATAAATGTGATAATTTTATTTTTACGTCGGAATGCTGAAAAAATATAGTTATCTTTTATCTTACCTCCTTTCGTGTAAGTAAATCTTAATATTTTTTTTTTATAAAAATATCCTAATATAACTTTAAAATCAATAAATCAACACCCGATTAAACGGTAACACCGAGCCCTGACGGACATACGATAAATTATCCGGAAGATTTTCCAAAGCAGGGACACCGTGGTCCGGTGTCATCGATCGAGCTAACAAATGTTTCGTGTCTTTGCTCTTGTCGTTTTCAATTTTCTTGTACAGTTTTTAGTGGCTCGCCTTTTAATTGAGATATTACGAAGGCGAGATCTAAAACGGTATGTACTCACATGAATAGTTCTAATTTAGTCTTAAATAGTATGTATGATATGATATGAAACAATTTTTAAATTGAAGTCCCTGGGTTTAACAAACTCCAGATAAGATTACTGTTTATCTACCTAAGGTTGGCCACAGAGCGTTGCTATTCCTGGGAATTAAATTGGAAGGCCTCGGATAAATATTTATCTTTGAAAACACCCTTTAAACCAGACACAGTAACGCTTAACACTGCTTTAATGGGGCAGAAATAGGTGACTTCGGAGTCGAATCACAAAAAGTTCTAGAAATTGTAACACACAATGCATGTAGTACATATAACCGGTCAGTAGTTTAAATTACGCGAATACCTGAAAATAAAACCTCCATCCCTTCAATAATCACCCTTAACCCCGCGTTTCCGACGTGCGGCTAATTTCCGCTTTCCCCACCATTCGTTTCCCAGCGTTCGCTTCGCTATCGATGTTATTCCCACTCGCATATTTGCCAATAAATTTAGTTCATTGGTTCGTATCATATTTTTCTAGCATTGAGTAACTTAATTTACAATCCACTTCGTTTATGATTATTTTCTTAACAGCTAGTATACGTCAAAAACATTTATAAATGAAATATCATGCGCTTGTACTGCATTAATGAGTTTAGAAACTTTGAAGAATATGTACATACGAGTACGAATACCTGAAGATAAACCTTCTATCCCTCCAATAATTCCCCCTAACTTCGGGTTTCCGTTGTGCGACTAATTTCCGCTTTCCCCACCCCTCGTTTCGTCTGTTTCACAGCCGATATTATTCCTTGCTCGCGTATTTATATCTATTAGATTAGACTAATAAATGAAATTGAAGTGTCTGTTTGTGATTTCAAAATAACATTTTTTTTACTCAATGCATATGAAAGTATACGCGATACTTATAACGATAGTGCAATTTTTTTTGTCTGTCTGTCTTAAGTAAACTTCTAATCGGCTGGACCGATTTTGGCGGGACTTTCACTGGAAGATAGCTGAAGGTCCAAGGCGTAACATAAGCTTACTTTAATCTTGGAAAATCATTAGCGCGCGCGCCATGCGCATACCGCCACTGTCGCGCGAGAGCGGGGTTTTACCTATGTTTAGATACGTATTCCTTTTTACTTTTTTAACCCGGATGAAACCGCGGGGATCAGCTAGTTTGCCAATAAATTTAGATTGGTTAGATTAAGTTATTATTTTTTATTAGCCATGACTTTGTTTTTTTTTGTGTCAATCTGTATCAGCTTGAAGGGTCTGGAACCTTCAAGCCAGATCACAGCAGCGCTTAACATTGCCGTTATTAGGTAGAAACAGGTGTGGCAGTTGTATCGCCGGAGTCGATCCAACATTGTTCTACCACATTTTAAAGTGTGATGTTGAAAGGCGATTATTTTTTTGTTAGTTTAATACTACGATAGTTTGACGACCCGGATGGCGCAATGGTTAACACGCCGGACCGCTAATCCGAGGGTCCTGGGTTCGATTCCCAGC